>CATQFJ010000174.1:0-34089 GCA_956483585.1 Gymnocheta viridis
GAAAAGGCTATAGCCCTTTCTTTTGGAGCGTTACTGATACGCCAATAAAAAAAGACATGTGGCACTCGAGAACTGCCGCGGCAAAGCTATTGCATAGCATTTTGTTTTCAATAAAATGTATTAAATTAAAAAAAAAATAACTAACATAATTTTTTTAATTAATAGAAAAGGCTATAGCCTTTTCTTTTGGAGCGTTACTGATACGCCAATAAAAAAAGACATGTGGCACTCGAGAACTGCCGCGGCAAAGCTATTGCATAGCATTTTGTTTTCAATAAAATGTATTAAATTAAAAAAAAAATAACTAACATAATTTTTTTAATTAATAGAAAAGGCTATAGCCCTTTTCTTTTGGAGCGTTACTGATACGCCAATAAAAAAAGACATGTGGCACTCGAGAACTGCCGCGGCAAAGCTATTGCATAGCATTTTGTTTTCAATAAAATGTATTAAATTAAAAAAAAAATAACTAACATAATTTTTTTAATTAATAGAAAAGGCTATAGCCTTTCTTTTGGAGCGTTACTGATACGCCAATAAAAAAAGACATGTGGCACTCGAGAACTGCCGCGGCAAAGCTATTGCATAGCATTTTGTTTTCAATAAAATGTATTAAATTAAAAAAAAAATAACTAACATAATTTTTTTAATTAATAGAAAAGGCTATAGCCTTTTCTTTTGGAGCGTTACTGATACGCCAATAAAAAAAGACATGTGGCACTCGAGAACTGCCGCGGCAAAGCTATTGCATAGCATTTTGTTTTCAATAAAATGTATTAAATTAAAAAAAAAATAACTAACATAATTTTTTAATTAATAGAAAAGGCTATAGCCTTTTCTTTTGGAGCGTTACTGATACGCCAATAAAAAAAGACATGTGGCACTCGAGAACTGCCGCGGCAAAGCTATTGCATAGCATTTTGTTTTCAATAAAATGTATTAAATTAAAAAAAAAATAACTAACATAATTTTTTTAATTAATAGAAAAGGCTATAGCCTTTTCTTTTGGAGCGTTACTGATACGCCAATAAAAAAAGACATGTGGCACTCGAGAACTGCCGCGGCAAAGCTATTGCATAGCATTTTGTTTTCAATAAAATGTATTAAATTAAAAAAAAAATAACTAACATAATTTTTTTAATTAATAGAAAAGGCTTATAGCCTTTTCTTTTGGAGCGTTACTGATACGCCAATAAAAAAAGACATGTGGCACTCGAGAACTGCCGCGGCAAAGCTATTGCATAGCATTTTGTTTTCAATAAAATGTATTAAATTAAAAAAAAAATAACTAACATAATTTTTTTAATTAATAGAAAAGGCTATAGCCTTTTCTTTTGGAGCGTTACTGATACGCCAATAAAAAAAGACATGTGGCACTCGAGAACTGCCGCGGCAAAGCTATTGCATAGCATTTTGTTTTCAATAAAATGTATTAAATTAAAAAAAAAATAACTAACATAATTTTTTTAATTAATAGAAAAGGCTATAGCCTTTCTTTGGAGCGTTACTGATACGCCAATAAAAAAAGACATGTGGCACTCGAGAACTGCCGCGGCAAAGCTATTGCATAGCATTTTGTTTTCAATAAAATGTATTAAATTAAAAAAAAATAACTAACATAATTTTTTTAATTAATAGAAAAGGCTATAGCCTTTTCTTTTGGAGCGTTACTGATACGCCAATAAAAAAAGACATGTGGCACTCGAGAACTGCCGCGGCAAAGCTATTGCATAGCATTTTGTTTTCAATAAAATGTATTAAATTAAAAAAAAATAACTAACATAATTTTTTTAATTAATAGAAAAGGCTATAGCCTTTTCTTTTGGAGCGTTACTGATACGCCAATAAAAAAAGACATGTGGCACTCGAGAACTGCCGCGGCAAAGCTATTGCATAGCATTTTGTTTTCAATAAAATGTATTAAATTAAAAAAAAATAACTAACATAATTTTTTTAATTAATAGAAAAGGCTATAGCCTTTTCTTTTGGAGCGTTACTGATACGCCAATAAAAAAAGACATGTGGCACTCGAGAACTGCCGCGGCAAAGCTATTGCATAGCATTTTGTTTTCAATAAAATGTATTAAATTAAAAAAAAAATAACTAACATAATTTTTTTAATTAATAGAAAAGGCTATAGCCTTTTCTTTTGGAGCGTTACTGATACGCCAATAAAAAAAGACATGTGGCACTCGAGAACTGCCGCGGCAAAGCTATTGCATAGCATTTTGTTTTCAATAAAATGTATTAAATTAAAAAAAAAATAACTAACATAATTTTTTTAATTAATAGAAAAGGCTATAGCCTTTTCTTTTGGAGCGTTACTGATACGCCAATAAAAAAAGACATGTGGCACTCGAGAACTGCCGCGGCAAAGCTATTGCATAGCATTTTGTTTTCAATAAAATGTATTAAATTAAAAAAAAATAACTAACATAATTTTTTTAATTAATAGAAAAGGCTATAGCCTTTTCTTTTGGAGCGTTACTGATACGCCAATAAAAAAAGACATGTGGCACTCGAGAACTGCCGCGGCAAAGCTATTGCATAGCATTTTGTTTTCAATAAAATGTATTAAATTAAAAAAAAAATAACTAACATAATTTTTTTAATTAATAGAAAAGGCTATAGCCTTTTCTTTTGGAGCGTTACTGATACGCCAATAAAAAAAGACATGTGGCACTCGAGAACTGCCGCGGCAAAGCTATTGCATAGCATTTTGTTTTCAATAAAATGTATTAAATTAAAAAAAAATAACTAACATAATTTTTTTAATTAATAGAAAAGGCTATAGCCTTTTCTTTTGGAGCGTTACTGATACGCCAATAAAAAAAGACATGTGGCACTCGAGAACTGCCGCGGCAAAGCTATTGCATAGCATTTTGTTTTCAATAAAATGTATTAAATTAAAAAAAAAATAACTAACATAATTTTTTTAATTAATAGAAAAGGCTATAGCCTTTTCTTTTGGAGCGTTACTGATACGCCAATAAAAAAAGACATGTGGCACTCGAGAACTGCCGCGGCAAAGCTATTGCATAGCATTTTGTTTTCAATAAAATGTATTAAATTAAAAAAAAATAACTAACATAATTTTTTTAATTAATAGAAAAGGCTATAGCCTTTTCTTTTGGAGCGTTACTGATACGCCAATAAAAAAAGACATGTGGCACTCGAGAACTGCCGCGGCAAAGCTATTGCATAGCATTTTGTTTTCAATAAAATGTATTAAATTAAAAAAAAAATAACTAACATAATTTTTTTAATTAATAGAAAAGGCTATAGCCTTTTCTTTTGGAGCGTTACTGATACGCCAATAAAAAAAGACATGTGGCACTCGAGAACTGCCGCGGCAAAGCTATTGCATAGCATTTTGTTTTCAATAAAATGTATTAAATTAAAAAAAAATAACTAACATAATTTTTTTAATTAATAGAAAAGGCTATAGCCTTTTCTTTTGGAGCGTTACTGATACGCCAATAAAAAAAGACATGTGGCACTCGAGAACTGCCGCGGCAAAGCTATTGCATAGCATTTTGTTTTCAATAAAATGTATTAAATTAAAAAAAAAATAACTAACATAATTTTTTTAATTAATAGAAAAGGCTATAGCCTTTTCTTTTGGAGCGTTACTGATACGCCAATAAAAAAAGACATGTGGCACTCGAGAACTGCCGCGGCAAAGCTATTGCATAGCATTTTGTTTTCAATAAAATGTATTAAATTAAAAAAAAAATAACTAACATAATTTTTTTAATTAATAGAAAAGGCTATAGCCTTTTCTTTTGGAGCGTTACTGATACGCCAATAAAAAAAGACATGTGGCACTCGAGAACTGCCGCGGCAAAGCTATTGCATAGCATTTTGTTTTCAATAAAATGTATTAAATTAAAAAAAAAATAACTAACATAATTTTTTTAATTAATAGAAAAGGCTATAGCCTTTTCTTTTGGAGCGTTACTGATACGCCAATAAAAAAAGACATGTGGCACTCGAGAACTGCCGCGGCAAAGCTATTGCATAGCATTTTGTTTTCAATAAAATGTATTAAATTAAAAAAAAATAACTAACATAATTTTTTTAATTAATAGAAAAGGCTATAGCCTTTTCTTTTGGAGCGTTACTGATACGCCAATAAAAAAAGACATGTGGCACTCGAGAACTGCCGCGGCAAAGCTATTGCATAGCATTTTGTTTTCAATAAAATGTATTAAATTAAAAAAAAATAACTAACATAATTTTTTTAATTAATAGAAAAGGCTATAGCCTTTTCTTTTGGAGCGTTACTGATACGCCAATAAAAAAAGACATGTGGCACTCGAGAACTGCCGCGGCAAAGCTATTGCATAGCATTTTGTTTTCAATAAAATGTATTAAATTAAAAAAAAATAACTAACATAATTTTTTTAATTAATAGAAAAGGCTATAGCCTTTTCTTTTGGAGCGTTACTGATACGCCAATAAAAAAAGACATGTGGCACTCGAGAACTGCCGCGGCAAAGCTATGCATAGCATTTTGTTTTCAATAAAATGTATTAAATTAAAAAAAAAATAACTAACATAATTTTTTTAATTAATAGAAAAGGCTATAGCCTTTTCTTTTGGAGCGTTACTGATACGCCAATAAAAAAAGACATGTGGCACTCGAGAACTGCCGCGGCAAAGCTATTGCATAGCATTTTGTTTTCAATAAAATGTATTAAATTAAAAAAAAAATAACTAACATAATTTTTTTAATTAATAGAAAAGGCTATAGCCTTTTCTTTTGGAGCGTTACTGATACGCCAATAAAAAAAGACATGTGGCACTCGAGAACTGCCGCGGCAAAGCTATTGCATAGCATTTTGTTTTCAATAAAATGTATTAAATTAAAAAAAAAATAACTAACATAATTTTTTTAATTAATAGAAAAGGCTATAGCCTTTTCTTTTGGAGCGTTACTGATACGCCAATAAAAAAAGACATGTGGCACTCGAGAACTGCCGCGGCAAAGCTATTGCATAGCATTTTGTTTTCAATAAAATGTATTAAATTAAAAAAAAAAATAACTAACATAATTTTTTTAATTAATAGAAAAGGCTATAGCCTTTTCTTTTGGAGCGTTACTGATACGCCAATAAAAAAAGACATGTGGCACTCGAGAACTGCCGCGGCAAATTTAAAAAAAAAAATAACTAACATAATTTTTTTAATTAATAGAAAAGGCTATAGCCTTTTCTTTTGGAGCGTTACTGATACGCCAATAAAAAAAGACATGTGGCACTCGAGAACTGCCGCGGCAAAGCTATTGCATAGCATTTTGTTTTCAATAAAATGTATTAAATTAAAAAAAAAATAACTAACATAATTTTTTTAATTAATAGAAAAGGCTATAGCCTTTTCTTTTGGAGCGTTACTGATACGCCAATAAAAAAAGACATGTGGCACTCGAGAACTGCCGCGGCAAAGCTATTGCATAGCATTTTGTTTTCAATAAAATGTATTAAATTAAAAAAAAATAACTAACATAATTTTTTTAATTAATAGAAAAGGCTATAGCCTTTTCTTTTGGAGCGTTACTGATACGCCAATAAAAAAAGACATGTGGCACTCGAGAACTGCCGCGGCAAAGCTATTGCATAGCATTTTGTTTTCAATAAAATGTATTAAATTAAAAAAAAATAACTAACATAATTTTTTTAATTAATAGAAAAGGCTATAGCCTTTTCTTTTGGAGCGTTACTGATACGCCAATAAAAAAAGACATGTGGCACTCGAGAACTGCCGCGGCAAAGCTATTGCATAGCATTTTGTTTTCAATAAAATGTATTAAATTAAAAAAAAAATAACTAACATAATTTTTTTAATTAATAGAAAAGGCTATAGCCTTTTCTTTTGGAGCGTTACTGATACGCCAATAAAAAAAGACATGTGGCACTCGAGAACTGCCGCGGCAAAGCTATTGCATAGCATTTTGTTTTCAATAAATGTATTAAATTAAAAAAAAAATAACTAACATAATTTTTTTAATTAATAGAAAAGGCTATAGCCTTTTCTTTTGGAGCGTTACTGATACGCCAATAAAAAAAGACATGTGGCACTCGAGAACTGCCGCGGCAAAGCTATTGCATAGCATTTTGTTTTCAATAAAATGTATTAAATTAAAAAAAAAATAACTAACATAATTTTTTTAATTAATAGAAAAGGCTATAGCCTTTTCTTTTGGAGCGTTACTGATACGCCAATAAAAAAAGACATGTGGCACTCGAGAACTGCGCGGCAAATTAAAAAAAAATAACTAACATAATTTTTTTAATTAATAGAAAAAGGCTATAGCCTTTTCTTTTGGAGCGTTACTGATACGCCAATAAAAAAGACATGTGGCACTCGAGAACTGCCGCGGCAAAGCTATTGCATAGCATTTTGTTTTCAATAAAATGTATTAAATTAAAAAAAAAATAACTAACATAATTTTTTTAATTAATAGAAAAGGCTATAGCCTTTTCTTTTGGAGCGTTACTGATACGCCAATAAAAAAAGACATGTGGCACTCGAGAACTGCCGCGGCAAAGCTATTGCATAGCATTTTGTTTTCAATAAAATGTATTAAATTAAAAAAAAATAACTAACATAATTTTTTTAATTAATAGAAAAGGCTATAGCCTTTTCTTTTGGAGCGTTACTGATACGCCAATAAAAAAAGACATGTGGCACTCGAGAACTGCCGCGGCAAAGCTATTGCATAGCATTTTGTTTTCAATAAAATGTATTAAATTAAAAAAAAAATAACTAACATAATTTTTTTAATTAATAGAAAAGGCTATAGCCTTTTCTTTTGGAGCGTTACTGATACGCCAATAAAAAAAGACATGTGGCACTCGAGAACTGCCGCGGCAAAGCTATTGCATAGCATTTTGTTTTCAATAAAATGTATTAAATTAAAAAAAAATAACTAACATAATTTTTTTAATTAATAGAAAAGGCTATAGCCTTTTCTTTTGGAGCGTTACTGATACGCCAATAAAAAAAGACATGTGGCACTCGAGAACTGCCGCGGCAAAGCTATTGCATAGCATTTTGTTTTCAATAAAATGTATTAAATTAAAAAAAAATAACTAACATAATTTTTTTAATTAATAGAAAAGGCTATAGCCTTTTCTTTTGGAGCGTTACTGATACGCCAATAAAAAAAGACATGTGGCACTCGAGAACTGCCGCGGCAAAGCTATTGCATAGCATTTTGTTTTCAATAAAATGTATTAAATTAAAAAAAAAATAACTAACATAATTTTTTTAATTAATAGAAAAGGCTATAGCCTTTTCTTTTGGAGCGTTACTGATACGCCAATAAAAAAAGACATGTGGCACTCGAGAACTGCCGCGGCAAAGCTATTGCATAGCATTTTGTTTTCAATAAAATGTATTAAATTAAAAAAAAAATAACTAACATAATTTTTTTAATTAATAGAAAAGGCTATAGCCTTTTCTTTTGGAGCGTTACTGATACGCCAATAAAAAAAGACATGTGGCACTCGAGAACTGCCGCGGCAAAGCTATTGCATAGCATTTTGTTTTCAATAAAATGTATTAAATTAAAAAAAAAATAACTAACATAATTTTTTTAATTAATAGAAAAGGCTATAGCCTTTTCTTTTGGAGCGTTACTGATACGCCAATAAAAAAAGACATGTGGCACTCGAGAACTGCCGCGGCAAAGCTATTGCATAGCATTTTGTTTTCAATAAAATGTATTAAATTAAAAAAAAAATAACTAACATAATTTTTTTAATTAATAGAAAAGGCTATAGCCTTTTCTTTTGGAGCGTTACTGATACGCCAATAAAAAAAGACATGTGGCACTCGAGAACTGCCGCGGCAAAGCTATTGCATAGCATTTTGTTTTCAATAAAATGTATTAAATTAAAAAAAAATAACTAACATAATTTTTTTAATTAATAGAAAAGGCTATAGCCTTTTCTTTTGGAGCGTTACTGATACGCCAATAAAAAAAGACATGTGGCACTCGAGAACTGCCGCGGCAAAGCTATTGCATAGCATTTTGTTTTCAATAAAATGTATTAAATTAAAAAAAAAATAACTAACATAATTTTTTTAATTAATAGAAAAGGCTATAGCCTTTTCTTTTGGAGCGTTACTGATACGCCAATAAAAAAAGACATGTGGCACTCGAGAACTGCCGCGGCAAAGCTATTGCATAGCATTTTGTTTTCAATAAAATGTATTAAATTAAAAAAAAATAACTAACATAATTTTTTTAATTAATAGAAAAGGCTATAGCCTTTTCTTTTGGAGCGTTACTGATACGCCAATAAAAAAAGACATGTGGCACTCGAGAACTGCCGCGGCAAAGCTATTGCATAGCATTTTGTTTTCAATAAAATGTATTAAATTAAAAAAAAAATAACTAACATAATTTTTTTAATTAATAGAAAAGGCTATAGCCTTTTCTTTTGGAGCGTTACTGATACGCCAATAAAAAAAGACATGTGGCACTCGAGAACTGCCGCGGCAAAGCTATTGCATAGCATTTTGTTTTCAATAAAATGTATTAAATTAAAAAAAAAATAACTAACATAATTTTTTTAATTAATAGAAAAGGCTATAGCCTTTTCTTTTGGAGCGTTACTGATACGCCAATAAAAAAAGACATGTGGCACTCGAGAACTGCCGCGGCAAAGCTATTGCATAGCATTTTGTTTTCAATAAAATGTATTAAATTAAAAAAAAAATAACTAACATAATTTTTTTAATTAATAGAAAAGGCTATAGCCTTTTCTTTTGGAGCGTTACTGATACGCCAATAAAAAAAGACATGTGGCACTCGAGAACTGCCGCGGCAAAGCTATTGCATAGCATTTTGTTTTCAATAAAATGTATTAAATTAAAAAAAAATAACTAACATAATTTTTTTAATTAATAGAAAAGGCTATAGCCTTTTCTTTTGGAGCGTTACTGATACGCCAATAAAAAAAGACATGTGGCACTCGAGAACTGCCGCGGCAAATTAAAAAAAAAATAACTAACATAATTTTTTTAATTAATAGAAAAGGCTATAGCCTTTTCTTTTGGAGCGTTACTGATACGCCAATAAAAAAAGACATGTGGCACTCGAGAACTGCCGCGGCAAAGCTATTGCATAGCATTTTGTTTTCAATAAAATGTATTAAATTAAAAAAAAAATAACTAACATAATTTTTTTAATTAATAGAAAAGGCTATAGCCTTTTCTTTTGGAGCGTTACTGATACGCCAATAAAAAAAGACATGTGGCACTCGAGAACTGCCGCGGCAAAGCTATTGCATAGCATTTTGTTTTCAATAAAATGTATTAAATTAAAAAAAAAATAACTAACATAATTTTTTTAATTAATAGAAAAGGCTATAGCCTTTTCTTTTGGAGCGTTACTGATACGCCAATAAAAAAAGACATGTGGCACTCGAGAACTGCCGCGGCAAAGCTATTGCATAGCATTTTGTTTTCAATAAAATGTATTAAATTAAAAAAAAATAACTAACATAATTTTTTTAATTAATAGAAAAGGCTATAGCCTTTTCTTTTGGAGCGTTACTGATACGCCAATAAAAAAAGACATGTGGCACTCGAGAACTGCCGCGGCAAAGCTATTGCATAGCATTTTGTTTTCAATAAAATGTATTAAATTAAAAAAAAAATAACTAACATAATTTTTTTAATTAATAGAAAAGGCTATAGCCTTTTCTTTTGGAGCGTTACTGATACGCCAATAAAAAAAGACATGTGGCACTCGAGAACTGCCGCGGCAAAGCTATTGCATAGCATTTTGTTTTCAATAAAATGTATTAAATTAAAAAAAAATAACTAACATAATTTTTTTAATTAATAGAAAAGGCTATAGCCTTTTCTTTTGGAGCGTTACTGATACGCCAATAAAAAAAGACATGTGGCACTCGAGAACTGCCGCGGCAAAGCTATTGCATAGCATTTTGTTTTCAATAAAATGTATTAAATTAAAAAAAAATAACTAACATAATTTTTTTAATTAATAGAAAAGGCTATAGCCTTTTCTTTTGGAGCGTTACTGATACGCCAATAAAAAAAGACATGTGGCACTCGAGAACTGCCGCGGCAAAGCTATTGCATAGCATTTTGTTTTCAATAAAATGTATTAAATTAAAAAAAAATAACTAACATAATTTTTTTAATTAATAGAAAAGGCTATAGCCTTTTCTTTTGGAGCGTTACTGATACGCCAATAAAAAAAGACATGTGGCACTCGAGAACTGCCGCGGCAAAGCTATTGCATAGCATTTTGTTTTCAATAAAATGTATTAAATTAAAAAAAAATAACTAACATAATTTTTTTAATTAATAGAAAAGGCTATAGCCTTTTCTTTTGGAGCGTTACTGATACGCCAATAAAAAAAGACATGTGGCACTCGAGAACTGCCGCGGCAAAGCTATTGCATAGCATTTTGTTTTCAATAAAATGTATTAAATTAAAAAAAAATAACTAACATAATTTTTTTAATTAATAGAAAAGGCTATAGCCTTTTCTTTTGGAGCGTTACTGATACGCCAATAAAAAAAGACATGTGGCACTCGAGAACTGCCGCGGCAAAGCTATTGCATAGCATTTTGTTTTCAATAAAATGTATTAAATTAAAAAAAAATAACTAACATAATTTTTTTAATTAATAGAAAAGGCTATAGCCTTTTCTTTTGGAGCGTTACTGATACGCCAATAAAAAAAGACATGTGGCACTCGAGAACTGCCGCGGCAAAGCTATTGCATAGCATTTTGTTTTCAATAAAATGTATTAAATTAAAAAAAAAATAACTAACATAATTTTTTTAATTAATAGAAAAGGCTATAGCCTTTTCTTTTGGAGCGTTACTGATACGCCAATAAAAAAAGACATGTGGCACTCGAGAACTGCCGCGGCAAAGCTATTGCATAGCATTTTGTTTTCAATAAAATGTATTAAATTAAAAAAAAATAACTAACATAATTTTTTTAATTAATAGAAAAGGCTATAGCCTTTTCTTTTGGAGCGTTACTGATACGCCAATAAAAAAAGACATGTGGCACTCGAGAACTGCCGCGGCAAAGCTATTGCATAGCATTTTGTTTTCAATAAAATGTATTAAATTAAAAAAAAATAACTAACATAATTTTTTTAATTAATAGAAAAGGCTATAGCCTTTTCTTTTGGAGCGTTACTGATACGCCAATAAAAAAAGACATGTGGCACTCGAGAACTGCCGCGGCAAAGCTATTGCATAGCATTTTGTTTTCAATAAAATGTATTAAATTAAAAAAAAATAACTAACATAATTTTTTTAATTAATAGAAAAGGCTATAGCCTTTTCTTTTGGAGCGTTACTGATACGCCAATAAAAAAAGACATGTGGCACTCGAGAACTGCCGCGGCAAAGCTATTGCATAGCATTTTGTTTTCAATAAAATGTATTAAAATTAAAAAAAATAACTAACATAATTTTTTTAATTAATAGAAAAGGCTATAGCCTTTTCTTTTGGAGCGTTACTGATACGCCAATAAAAAAAGACATGTGGCACTCGAGAACTGCCGCGGCAAAGCTATTGCATAGCATTTTGTTTTCAATAAAATGTATTAAATTAAAAAAAAATAACTAACATAATTTTTTTAATTAATAGAAAAGGCTATAGCCTTTTCTTTTGGAGCGTTACTGATACGCCAATAAAAAAAGACATGTGGCACTCGAGAACTGCCGCGGCAAAGCTATTGCATAGCATTTTGTTTTCAATAAAATGTATTAAATTAAAAAAAAATAACTAACATAATTTTTTTAATTAATAGAAAAGGCTATAGCCTTTTCTTTTGGAGCGTTACTGATACGCCAATAAAAAAAGACATGTGGCACTCGAGAACTGCCGCGGCAAAGCTATTGCATAGCATTTTGTTTTCAATAAAATGTATTAAATTAAAAAAAAATAACTAACATAATTTTTTTAATTAATAGAAAAGGCTATAGCCTTTTCTTTTGGAGCGTTACTGATACGCCAATAAAAAAAGACATGTGGCACTCGAGAACTGCCGCGGCAAAGCTATTGCATAGCATTTTGTTTTCAATAAAATGTATTAAATTAAAAAAAAATAACTAACATAATTTTTTTAATTAATAGAAAAGGCTATAGCCTTTTCTTTTGGAGCGTTACTGATACGCCAATAAAAAAAGACATGTGGCACTCGAGAACTGCCGCGGCAAAGCTATTGCATAGCATTTTGTTTTCAATAAAATGTATTAAATTAAAAAAAAATAACTAACATAATTTTTTTAATTAATAGAAAAGGCTATAGCCTTTTCTTTTGGAGCGTTACTGATACGCCAATAAAAAAAGACATGTGGCACTCGAGAACTGCCGCGGCAAAGCTATTGCATAGCATTTTGTTTTCAATAAAATGTATTAAATTAAAAAAAAATAACTAACATAATTTTTTTAATTAATAGAAAAGGCTATAGCCTTTTCTTTTGGAGCGTTACTGATACGCCAATAAAAAAAGACATGTGGCACTCGAGAACTGCCGCGGCAAAGCTATTGCATAGCATTTTGTTTTCAATAAAATGTATTAAATTAAAAAAAAATAACTAACATAATTTTTTTAATTAATAGAAAAGGCTATAGCCTTTTCTTTTGGAGCGTTACTGATACGCCAATAAAAAAAGACATGTGGCACTCGAGAACTGCCGCGGCAAAGCTATTGCATAGCATTTTGTTTTCAATAAAATGTATTAAATTAAAAAAAAATAACTAACATAATTTTTTTAATTAATAGAAAAGGCTATAGCCTTTTCTTTTGGAGCGTTACTGATACGCCAATAAAAAAAGACATGTGGCACTCGAGAACTGCCGCGGCAAAGCTATTGCATAGCATTTTGTTTTCAATAAAATGTATTAAATTAAAAAAAAATAACTAACATAATTTTTTTAATTAATAGAAAAGGCTATAGCCTTTTCTTTTGGAGCGTTACTGATACGCCAATAAAAAAAGACATGTGGCACTCGAGAACTGCCGCGGCAAAGCTATTGCATAGCATTTTGTTTTCAATAAAATGTATTAAATTAAAAAAAAATAACTAACATAATTTTTTTAATTAATAGAAAAGGCTATAGCCTTTTCTTTTGGAGCGTTACTGATACGCCAATAAAAAAAGACATGTGGCACTCGAGAACTGCCGCGGCAAAGCTATTGCATAGCATTTTCTTTTCAATAAAATGTATTAAATTAAAAAAAAATAACTAACATAATTTTTTTAATTAATAGAAAAGGCTATAGCCTTTTCTTTTGGAGCGTTACTGATACGCCAATAAAAAAAGACATGTGGCACTCGAGAACTGCCGCGGCAAAGCTATTGCATAGCATTTTGTTTTCAATAAAATGTATTAAATTAAAAAAAAATAACTAACATAATTTTTTTTAATTAATAGAAAAGGCTATAGCCTTTTCTTTTGGAGCGTTACTGATACGCCAATAAAAAAAGACATGTGGCACTCGAGAACTGCCGCGGCAAAGCTATTGCATAGCATTTTGTTTTCAATAAAATGTATTAAATTAAAAAAAATAACTAACATAATTTTTTTTAATTAATAGAAAAGGCTATAGCCTTTTCTTTTGGAGCGTTACTGATACGCCAATACAAAAAAGACATGTGGCACTCGAGAACTGCCGCGGCAAAGCTATTGCATAGCATTTTGTTTTCAATAAAATGTATTAAATTAAAAAAAAATAACTAACATAATTTTTTTTAATTAATAGAAAAGGCTATAGCCTTTTCTTTTGGAGCGTTACTGATACGCCAATAAAAAAAGACATGTGGCACTCGAGAACTGCCGCGGCAAAGCTATTGCATAGCATTTTGTTTTCAATAAAATGTATTAAATTAAAAAAAAATAACTAACATAATTTTTTTTAATTAATAGAAAAGGCTATAGCCTTTTCTTTTGGAGCGTTACTGATACGCCAATAAAAAAAGACATGTGGCACTCGAGAACTGCCGCGGCAAAGCTATTTCATAGCATTTTGTTTTCAATAAAATGTATTAAATTAAAAAAAAATAACTAACATAATTTTTTTTAATTAATAGAAAAGGCTATAGCCTTTTCTTTTGGAGCGTTACTGATACGCCAATAAAAAAAGACATGTGGCACTCGAGAACTGCCGCGGCAAAGCTATTTCATAGCATTTTGTTTTCAATAAAATGTATTAAATTAAAAAAAAATAACTAACATAATTTTTTTTAATTAATAGAAAAGGCTATAGCCTTTTCTTTTGGAGCGTTACTGATACGCCAATAAAAAAAGACATGTGGCACTCGAGAACTGCCGCGGCAAAGCTATTTCATAGCATTTTGTTTTCAATAAAATGTATTAAATTAAAAAAAAATAACTAACATAATTTTTTTTAATTAATAGAAAAGGCTATAGCCTTTTCTTTTGGAGCGTTACTGATACGCCAATAAAAAAAGACATGTGGCACTCGAGAACTGCCGCGGCAAAGCTATTTCATAGCATTTTGTTTTCAATAAAATGTATTAAATTAAAAAAAAATAACTAACATAATTTTTTTTAATTAATAGAAAAGGCTATAGCCTTTTCTTTTGGAGCGTTACTGATACGCCAATAAAAAAAGACATGTGGCACTCGAGAACTGCCGCGGCAAAGCTATTTCATAGCATTTTGTTTTCAATAAAATGTATTAAATTAAAAAAAAATAACTAACATAATTTTTTTTAATTAATAGAAAAGGCTATAGCCTTTTCTTTTGGAGCGTTACTGATACGCCAATAAAAAAAGACATGTGGCACTCGAGAACTGCCGCGGCAAAGCTATTTCATAGCATTTTGTTTTCAATAAAATGTATTAAATTAAAAAAAAATAACTAACATAATTTTTTTTAATTAATAGAAAAGGCTATAGCCTTTTCTTTTGGAGCGTTACTGATACGCCAATAAAAAAAGACATGTGGCACTCGAGAACTGCCGCGGCAAAGCTATTTCATAGCATTTTGTTTTCAATAAAATGTATTAAATTAAAAAAAAATAACTAACATAATTTTTTTTAATTAATAGAAAAGGCTATAGCCTTTTCTTTTGGAGCGTTACTGATACGCCAATAAAAAAAGACATGTGGCACTCGAGAACTGCCGCGGCAAAGCTATTTCATAGCATTTTGTTTTCAATAAAATGTATTAAATTAAAAAAAAATAACTAACATAATTTTTTTTAATTAATAGAAAAGGCTATAGCCTTTTCTTTTGGAGCGTTACTGATACGCCAATAAAAAAAGACATGTGGCACTCGAGAACTGCCGCGGCAAAGCTATTTCATAGCATTTTGTTTTCAATAAAATGTATTAAATTAAAAAAAAATAACTAACATAATTTTTTTTAATTAATAGAAAAGGCTATAGCCTTTTCTTTTGGAGCGTTACTGATACGCCAATAAAAAAAGACATGTGGCACTCGAGAACTGCCGCGGCAAAGCTATTTCATAGCATTTTGTTTTCAATAAAATGTATTAAATTAAAAAAAAATAACTAACATAATTTTTTTTAATTAATAGAAAAGGCTATAGCCTTTTCTTTTGGAGCGTTACTGATACGCCAATAAAAAAAGACATGTGGCACTCGAGAACTGCCGCGGCAAAGCTATTTCATAGCATTTTGTTTTCAATAAAATGTATTAAATTAAAAAAAAATAACTAACATAATTTTTTTTAATTAATAGAAAAGGCTATAGCCTTTTCTTTTGGAGCGTTACTGATACGCCAATAAAAAAAGACATGTGGCACTCGAGAACTGCCGCGGCAAAGCTATTTCATAGCATTTTGTTTTCAATAAAATGTATTAAATTAAAAAAAAATAACTAACATAATTTTTTTTAATTAATAGAAAAGGCTATAGCCTTTTCTTTTGGAGCGTTACTGATACGCCAATAAAAAAAGACATGTGGCACTCGAGAACTGCCGCGGCAAAGCTATTTCATAGCATTTTGTTTTCAATAAAATGTATTAAATTAAAAAAAAATAACTAACATAATTTTTTTTAATTAATAGAAAAGGCTATAGCCTTTTCTTTTGGAGCGTTACTGATACGCCAATAAAAAAAGACATGTGGCACTCGAGAACTGCCGCGGCAAAGCTATTTCATAGCATTTTGTTTTCAATAAAATGTATTAAATTAAAAAAAAATAACTAACATAATTTTTTTTAATTAATAGAAAAGGCTATAGCCTTTTCTTTTGGAGCGTTACTGATACGCCAATAAAAAAAGACATGTGGCACTCGAGAACTGCCGCGGCAAAGCTATTTCATAGCATTTTGTTTTCAATAAAATGTATTAAATTAAAAAAAAATAACTAACATAATTTTTTTTAATTAATAGAAAAGGCTATAGCCTTTTCTTTTGGAGCGTTACTGATACGCCAATAAAAAAAGACATGTGGCACTCGAGAACTGCCGCGGCAAAGCTATTTCATAGCATTTTGTTTTCAATAAAATGTATTAAATTAAAAAAAAAATAACTAACATAATTTTTTTTAATTAATAGAAAAGGCTATAGCCTTTTCTTTTGGAGCGTTACTGATACGCCAATAAAAAAAGACATGTGGCACTCGAGAACTGCCGCGGCAAAGCTATTTCATAGCATTTTGTTTTCAATAAAATGTATTAAATTAAAAAAAAATAACTAACATAATTTTTTTTAATTAATAGAAAAGGCTATATAGCCTTTTCTTTTGGAGCGTTACTGATACGCCAATAAAAAAAGACATGTGGCACTCGAGAACTGCCGCGGCAAAGCTATTTCATAGCATTTTGTTTTCAATAAAATGTATTAAATTAAAAAAAAATAACTAACATAATTTTTTTTAATTAATAGAAAAGGCTATAGCCTTTTCTTTTGGAGCGTTACTGATACGCCAATAAAAAAAGACATGTGGCACTCGAGAACTGCCGCGGCAAAGCTATTTCATAGCATTTTGTTTTCAATAAAATGTATTAAATTAAAAAAAAATAACTAACATAATTTTTTTTAATTAATAGAAAAGGCTATAGCCTTTTCTTTTGGAGCGTTACTGATACGCCAATAAAAAAAGACATGTGGCACTCGAGAACTGCCGCGGCAAAGCTATTTCATAGCATTTTGTTTTCAATAAAATGTATTAAATTAAAAAAAAATAACTAACATAATTTTTTTTAATTAATAGAAAAGGCTATAGCCTTTTCTTTTGGAGCGTTACTGATACGCCAATAAAAAAAGACATGTGGCACTCGAGAACTGCCGCGGCAAAGCTATTTCATAGCATTTTGTTTTCAATAAAATGTATTAAATTAAAAAAAAAATAACTAACATAATTTTTTTTAATTAATAGAAAAGGCTATAGCCTTTTCTTTTGGAGCGTTACTGATACGCCAATAAAAAAAGACATGTGGCACTCGAGAACTGCCGCGGCAAAGCTATTTCATAGCATTTTGTTTTCAATAAAATGTATTAAATTAAAAAAAAATAACTAACATAATTTTTTTTAATTAATAGAAAAGGCTATAGCCTTTTCTTTTGGAGCGTTACTGATACGCCAATAAAAAAAGACATGTGGCACTCGAGAACTGCCGCGGCAAAGCTATTTCATAGCATTTTGTTTTCAATAAAATGTATTAAATTAAAAAAAAATAACTAACATAATTTTTTTTAATTAATAGAAAAGGCTATAGCCTTTTCTTTTGGAGCGTTACTGATACGCCAATAAAAAAAGACATGTGGCACTCGAGAACTGCCGCGGCAAAGCTATTTCATAGCATTTTGTTTTCAATAAAATGTATTAAATTAAAAAAAAATAACTAACATAATTTTTTTTAATTAATAGAAAAGGCTATAGCCTTTTCTTTTGGAGCGTTACTGATACGCCAATAAAAAAAGACATGTGGCACTCGAGAACTGCCGCGGCAAAGCTATTTCATAGCATTTTGTTTTCAATAAAATGTATTAAATTAAAAAAAAATAACTAACATAATTTTTTTTAATTAATAGAAAAGGCTATAGCCTTTTCTTTTGGAGCGTTACTGATACGCCAATAAAAAAAGACATGTGGCACTCGAGAACTGCCGCGGCAAAGCTATTTCATAGCATTTTGTTTTCAATAAAATGTATTAAATTAAAAAAAAATAACTAACATAATTTTTTTTAATTAATAGAAAAGGCTATAGCCTTTTCTTTTGGAGCGTTACTGATACGCCAATAAAAAAAGACATGTGGCACTCGAGAACTGCCGCGGCAAAGCTATTTCATAGCATTTTGTTTTCAATAAAATGTATTAAATTAAAAAAAAATAACTAACATAATTTTTTTTAATTAATAGAAAAGGCTATAGCCTTTTCTTTTGGAGCGTTACTGATACGCCAATAAAAAAAGACATGTGGCACTCGAGAACTGCCGCGGCAAAGCTATTTCATAGCATTTTGTTTTCAATAAAATGTATTAAATTAAAAAAAAAATAACTAACATAATTTTTTTTAATTAATAGAAAAGGCTATAGCCTTTTCTTTTGGAGCGTTACTGATACGCCAATAAAAAAAGACATGTGGCACTCGAGAACTGCCGCGGCAAAGCTATTTCATAGCATTTTGTTTTCAATAAAATGTATTAAATTAAAAAAAAATAACTAACATAATTTTTTTTAATTAATAGAAAAGGCTATAGCCTTTTCTTTTGGAGCGTTACTGATACGCCAATAAAAAAAGACATGTGGCACTCGAGAACTGCCGCGGCAAAGCTATTTCATAGCATTTTGTTTTCAATAAAATGTATTAAATTAAAAAAAAATAACTAACATAATTTTTTTTAATTAATAGAAAAGGCTATAGCCTTTTCTTTTGGAGCGTTACTGATACGCCAATAAAAAAAGACATGTGGCACTCGAGAACTGCCGCGGCAAAGCTATTTCATAGCATTTTGTTTTCAATAAAATGTATTAAATTAAAAAAAAATAACTAACATAATTTTTTTTAATTAATAGAAAAGGCTATAGCCTTTTCTTTTGGAGCGTTACTGATACGCCAATAAAAAAAGACATGTGGCACTCGAGAACTGCCGCGGCAAAGCTATTTCATAGCATTTTGTTTTCAATAAAATGTATTAAATTAAAAAAAAACAACTAACATAATTTTTTTTAATTAATAGAAAAGGCTATAGCCTTTTCTTTTGGAGCGTTACTGATACGCCAATAAAAAAAGACATGTGGCACTCGAGAACTGCCGCGGCAAAGCTATTTCATAGCATTTTGTTTTCAATAAAATGTATTAAATTAAAAAAAAATAACTAACATAATTTTTTTTAATTAATAGAAAAGGCTATAGCCTTTTCTTTTGGAGCGTTACTGATACGCCAATAAAAAAAGACATGTGGCACTCGAGAACTGCCGCGGCAAAGCTATTTTATAGCATTTTGTTTTCAATAAAATGTATTAAATTAAAAAAAAATAACTAACATAATTTTTTTAATTAATAGAAAAGGCTATAGCCTTTTCTTTTGGAGCGTTACTGATACGCCAATAAAAAAAGACATGTGGCACTCGAGAACTGCCGCGGCAAAGCTATTTCATAGCATTTTGTTTTCAATAAAATGTATTAAATTAAAAAAAAATAACTAACATAATTTTTTTTAATTAATAGAAAAGGCTATAGCCTTTTCTTTTGGAGCGTTACTGATACGCCAATAAAAAAAGACATGTGGCACTCGAGAACTGCCGCGGCAAAGCTATTTCATAGCATTTTGTTTTCAATAAAATGTATTAAATTAAAAAAAAATAACTAACATAATTTTTTTTAATTAATAGAAAAGGCTATAGCCTTTTCTTTTGGAGCGTTACTGATACGCCAATAAAAAAAGACATGTGGCACTCGAGAACTGCCGCGGCAAAGCTATTTCATAGCATTTTGTTTTCAATAAAATGTATTAAATTAAAAAAAAATAACTAACATAATTTTTTTTAATTAATAGAAAAGGCTATATAGCCTTTTCTTTTGGAGCGTTACTGATACGCCAATCAAAAAAGACATGTGGCACTCGAGAACTGCCGCGGCAAAGCTATTTCATAGCATTTTGTTTTCAATAAAATGTATTAAATTAAAAAAAAATAACTAACATAATTTTTTTTAATTAATAGAAAAGGCTATAGCCTTTTCTTTTGGAGCGTTACTGATACGCCAATAAAAAAAGACATGTGGCACTCGAGAACTGCCGCGGCAAAGCTATTTCATAGCATTTTGTTTTCAATAAAATGTATTAAATAAAAAAAAAATAACTAACATAATTTTTTTTAATTAATAGAAAAGGCTATAGCCTTTTCTTTTGGAGCGTTACTGATACGCCAATCAAAAAAGACATGTGGCACTCGAGAACTGCCGCGGCAAAGCTATTTCATAGCATTTTGTTTTCAATAAAATGTATTAAATTAAAAAAAATAACTAACATAATTTTTTTTAATTAATAGAAAAGGCTATATATAGCCTTTTCTTTTGGAACGTTACTGATACGCCAATCAAAAAAGACATGTGGCACTCGAGAACTGCCGCGGCAAAGCTATTTCATAGCATTTTGTTTTCAATAAAATGTATTAAATTAAAAAAAAATAACTAACATAATTTTTTTTAATTAATAGAAAAGGCTATAGCCTTTTCTTTTGGAGCGTTACTGATACGCCAATAAAAAAAGACATGTGGCACTCGAGAACTGCCGCGGCAAAGCTATTTCATAGCATTTTGTTTTCAATAAAATGTATTAAATTAAAAAAAAATAACTAACATAATTTTTTTTAATTAATAGAAAAGGCTATAGCCTTTTCTTTTGGAGCGTTACTGATACGCCAATAAAAAAAGACATGTGGCACTCGAGAACTGCCGCGGCAAAGCTATTTCATAGCATTTTGTTTTCAATAAAATGTATTAAATTAAAAAAAAATAACTAACATAATTTTTTTTAATTAATAGAAAAGGCTATAGCCTTTTCTTTTGGAGCGTTACTGATACGCCAATAAAAAAAGACATGTGGCACTCGAGAACTGCCGCGGCAAAGCTATTGCATAGCATTTTGTTTTCAATAAAATGTATTAAATTAAAAAAAAATAACTAACATAATTTTTTTTAATTAGTAGAAAAGGCTATTATAGCCTTTTCTTTTGGAGCGTTACTGATACGCCAATAAAAAAAGACATGTGGCACTCGAGAACTGGTGCGGCAAAGCTATTGCATAGCATTTTGTTTACAATAAAATGTATTAAATTAAAAAAAATAACTAACATAATTTTTTTTAATTAATAGAAAAGGCTATATATAGCCTTTTCTTTTGGAGCGTTACTGATACGCCAATAAAAAAAGACATGTGGCACTCGAGAACTGCCGCGGCAAAGCTATTTCATAGCATTTTGTTTTCAATAAAATGTATTAAATTAAAAAAAAATAACTAACATAATTTTTTTTAATTAATAGAAAAGGCTATAGCCTTTTCTTTTGGAGCGTTACTGATACGCCAATAAAAAAAGACATGTGGCACTCGAGAACTGCCGCGGCAAAGCTATTTCATAGCATTTTGTTTTCAATAAAATGTATTAAATTAAAAAAAAATAACTAACATAATTTTTTTTAATTAATAGAAAAGGCTATAGCCTTTTCTTTTGGAGCGTTACTGATACGCCAATAAAAAAACACATGTGGCACTCGAGAACTGCCGCGGCAAAGCTATTTCATAGCATTTTGTTTTCAATAAAATGTATTAAATTAAAAAAAATAACTAACATAATTTTTTTTAATTAATAGAAAAGGCTATAGCCTTTTCTTTTGGAGCGTTACTGATACGCCAATAAAAAAAGACATGTGGCACTCGAGAACTGCCGCGGCAAAGCTATTTCATAGCATTTTGTTTTCAATAAAATGTATTAAATTAAAAAAAAATAACTAACATAATTTTTTTTAATTAATAGAAAAGGCTATAGCCTTTTCTTTAGGAGCGTTACTGATACGCCAATAAAAAAAGACATGTGGCACTCGAGAACTGCCGCGGCAAAGCTATTTCATAGCATTTTGTTTTCAATAAAATGTATTAAATTAAAAAAAAATAACTAACATAATTTTTTTTAATTAATAGAAAAGGCTATAGCCTTTTCTTTTGGAGCGTTACTGATACGCCAATAAAAAAAGACATGTGGCACTCGAGAACTGCCGCGGCAAAGCTATTTCATAGCATTTTGTTTTCAATAAAATGTATTAAATTAAAAAAAAATAACTAACATAATTTTTTTTAATTAATAGAAAAGGCTATAGCCTTTTCTTTTGGAGCGTTACTGATACGCCAATAAAAAAAGACATGTGGCACTCGAGAACTGCCGCGGCAAAGCTATTTCATAGCATTTTGTTTTCAATAAAATGTATTAAATTAAAAAAAAATAACTAACATAATTTTTTTTAATTAATAGAAAAGGCTATATAGCCTTTTCTTTTGGAGCGTTACTGATACGCCAATAAAAAAACACATGTGGCACTCGAGAACTGCCGCGGCAAAGCTATTTCATAGCATTTTGTTTTCAATAAAATGTATTAAATTAAAAAAAAATAACTAACATAATTTTTTTTAATTAATAGAAAAGGCTATAGCCTTTTCTTTTGGAGCGTTACTGATACGCCAATAAAAAAAGACATGTGGCACTCGAGAACTGCCGCGGCAAAGCTATTTCATAGCATTTTGTTTTCAATAAAATGTATTAAATTAAAAAAAAATAACTAACATAATTTTTTTTAATTAATAGAAAAGGCTATAGCCTTTTCTTTTGGAGCGTTACTGATACGCCAATAAAAAAAGACATGTGGCACTCGAGAACTGCCGCGGCAAAGCTATTTCATAGCATTTTGTTTTCAATAAAATGTATTAAATTAAAAAAAAATAACTAACATAATTTTTTTTAATTAATAGAAAAGGCTATAGCCTTTTCTTTTGGAGCGTTACTGATACGCCAATAAAAAAACACATGTGGCACTCGAGAACTGCCGCGGCAAAGCTATTTCATAGCATTTTGTTTTCAATAAAATGTATTAAATTAAAAAAAAATAACTAACATAATTTTTTTTAATTAATAGAAAAGGCTATAGCCTTTTCTTTTGGAGCGTTACTGATACGCCAATAAAAAAAGACATGTGGCACTCGAGAACTGCCGCGGCAAAGCTATTTCATAGCATTTTGTTTTCAATAAAATGTATTAAATTAAAAAAAAATAACTAACATAATTTTTTTTAATTAATAGAAAAGGCTATATATATATAGCCTTTTCTTTTGGAGCGTTACTGATACGCCAATAAAAAAACACATGTGGCACTCGAGAACTGCCGCGGCAAAGCTATTTCATAGCATTTTGTTTTCAATAAAATGTATTAAATTAAAAAAAATAACTAACATAATTTTTTTTAATTAATAGAAAAGGCTATAGCCTTTTCTTTTGGAGCGTTACTGATACGCCAATAAAAAAAGACATGTGGCACTCGAGAACTGCCGCGGCAAAGCTATTTCATAGAATTTTGTTTTCAATAAAATGTATTAAATTAAAAAAAAAATAACTAACATAATTTTTTTTAATTAATAGAAAAGGCTATAGCCTTTTCTTTTGGAGCGTTACTGATACGCCAATAAAAAAAAGACATGTGGCACTCGAGAACTGCCGCGGCAAAGCTATTTCATAGCATTTTGTTTTCAATAAAATGTATTAAATTAAAAAAAAATAACTAACATAATTTTTTTTAATTAATAGAAAAGGCTATAGCCTTTTCTTTTGGAGCGTTACTGATACGCCAATAAAAAAACACATGTGGCACTCGAGAACTGCCGCGGCAAAGCTATTTCATAGCATTTTGTTTTCAATAAAATGTATTAAATTAAAAAAAAATAACTAACATAATTTTTTTTAATTAATAGAAAAGGCTATAGCCTTTTCTTTTGGAGCGTTACTGATACGCCAATAAAAAAAGACATGTGGCACTCGAGAACTGCCGCGGCAAAGCTATTTCATAGCATTTTGTTTTCAATAAAATGTATTAAATTAAAAAAAATAACTAACATAATTTTTTTTAATTAATAGAAAAGGCTATAGCCTTTTCTTTTGGAGCGTTACTGATACGCCAATAAAAAAACACATGTGGCACTCGAGAACTGCCGCGGCAAAGCTATTTCATAGCATTTTGTTTTCAATAAAATGTATTAAATTAAAAAAAAATAACTAACATAATTTTTTTTAATTAATAGAAAAGGCTATAGCCTTTTCTTTTGGAGCGTTACTGATACGCCAATAAAAAAAGACATGTGGCACTCGAGAACTGCCGCGGCAAAGCTATTTCATAGCATTTTGTTTTCAATAAAATGTATTAAATTAAAAAAAAATAACTAACATAATTTTTTTTAATTAATAGAAAAGGCTATAGCCTTTTCTTTTGGAGCGTTACTGATACGCCAATAAAAAAAGACATGTGGCACTCGAGAACTGCCGCGGCAAAGCTATTTCATAGCATTTTGTTTTCAATAAAATGTATTAAATTAAAAAAAAATAACTAACATAATTTTTTTTAATTAATAGAAAAGGCTATAGCCTTTTCTTTTGGAGCGTTACTGATACGCCAATAAAAAAACACATGTGGCACTCGAGAACTGCCGCGGCAAAGCTATTTCATAGCATTTTGTTTTCAATAAAATGTATTAAATTAAAAAAAATAACTAACATAATTTTTTTTAATTAATAGAAAAGGCTATAGCCTTTTCTTTTGGAGCGTTACTGATACGCCAATAAAAAAAGACATGTGGCACTCGAGAACTGCCGCGGCAAAGCTATTTCATAGCATTTTGTTTTCAATAAAATGTATTAAATTAAAAAAAAATAACTAACATAATTTTTTTTAATTAATAGAAAAGGCTATAGCCTTTTCTTTTGGAGCGTTACTGATACGCCAATAAAAAAACACTTGTGGCACTCGAGAACTGCCGCGGCAAAGCTATTTCATAGCATTTTGTTTTCAATAAAATGTATTAAATTAAAAAAAAATAACTAACATAATTTTTTTTAATTAATAGAAAAGGCTATAGCCTTTTCTTTTGGAGCGTTACTGATACGCCAATAAAAAAAGACATGTGGCACTCGAGAACTGCCGCGGCAAAGCTATTTCATAGCATTTTGTTTTCAATAAAATGTATTAAATTAAAAAAAAATAACTAACATAATTTTTTTTAATTAATAGAAAAGGCTATAGCCTTTTCTTTTGGAGCGTTACTGATACGCCAATAAAAAAACACATGTGGCACTCGAGAACTGCCGCGGCAAAGCTATTTCATAGCATTTTGTTTTCAATAAAATGTATTAAATTAAAAAAAAATAACTAACATAATTTTTTTTAATTAATAGAAAAGGCTATAAGCCTTTTCTTTTGGAGCGTTACTGATACGCCAATAAAAAAACACATGTGGCACTCGAGAACTGCCGCGGCAAAGCTATTTCATAGCATTTTGTTTTCAATAAAATGTATTAAATTAAAAAAAAATAACTAACATAATTTTTTTTAATTAATAGAAAAGGCTATAGCCTTTTCTTTTGGAGCGTTACTGATACGCCAATAAAAAAAGACATGTGGCACTCGAGAACTGCCGCGGCAAAGCTATTTCATAGCATTTTGTTTTCAATAAAATGTATTAAATTAAAAAAAAATAACTAACATAATTTTTTTTAATTAATAGAAAAGGCTATAGCCTTTTCTTTTGGAGCGTTACTGATACGCCAATAAAAAAAGACATGTGGCACTCGAGAACTGCCGCGGCAAAGCTATTTCATAGCATTTTGTTTTCAATAAAATGTATTAAATTAAAAAAAAATAACTAACATAATTTTTTTTAATTAATAGAAAAGGCTATAGCCTTTTCTTTTGGAGCGTTACTGATACGCCAATAAAAAAAGACATGTGGCACTCGAGAACTGCCGCGGCAAAGCTATTTCATAGCATTTTGTTTTCAATAAAATGTATTAAATTAAAAAAAAATAACTAACATAATTTTTTTTAATTAATAGAAAAGGCTATTATAGCCTTTTCTTTTGGAGCGTTACTGATACGCCAATAAAAAAAGACATGTGGCACTCGAGAACTGCCGCGGCAAAGCTATTTCATAGCATTTTGTTTTCAATAAAATGTATTAAATTAAAAAAAAAATAACTAACATAATTTTTTTTAATTAATAGAAAAGGCTATAAGCCTTTTCTTTTGGAGCGTTACTGATACGCCAATAAAAAAACACATGTGGCACTCGAGAACTGCCGCGGCAAAGCTATTTCATAGCATTTTGTTTTCAATAAAATGTATTAAATTAAAAAAAAATAACTAACATAATTTGTTTTAATTAATAGAAAAGGCTATAAGCCTTTTCTTTTGGAGCGTTACTGATACGCCAATAAAAAAAGACATGTGGCACTCGAGAACTGCCGCGGCAAAGCTATTTCATAGCATTTTGTTTTCAATAAAATGTATTAAATTAAAAAAAAATAACTAACATAATTTTTTTTAATTAATAGAAAAGGCTATAGCCTTTTCTTTTGGAGCGTTACTGATACGCCAATAAAAAAAGACATGTGGCACTCGAGAACTGCCGCGGCAAAGCTATTTCATAGCATTTTGTTTTCAATAAAATGTATTAAATTAAAAAAAAATAACTAACATAATTTTTTTTAATTAATAGAAAAGGCTATAAGCCTTTTCTTTTGGAGCGTTACTGATACGCCAATAAAAAAAGACATGTGGCACTCGAGAACTGCCGCGGCAAAGCTATTTCATAGCATTTTGTTTTCAATAAAATGTATTAAATTAAAAAAAAATAACTAACATAATTTTTTTTAATTAATAGAAAAGGCTATAGCCTTTTCTTTTGGAGCGTTACTGATACGCCAATAAAAAAAGACATGTGGCACTCGAGAACTGCCGCGGCAAAGCTATTTCATAGCATTTTGTTTTCAATAAAATGTATTAAATTAAAAAAAATAACTAACATAATTTTTTTTAATTAATAGAAAAGGCTATAGCCTTTTCTTTTGGAGCGTTACTGATACGCCAATAAAAAAAGACATGTGGCACTCGAGAACTGCCGCGGCAAAGCTATTTCATAGCATTTTGTTTTCAATAAAATGTATTAAATTAAAAAAAAATAACTAACATAATTTTTTTTAATTAATAGAAAAGGCTATAGCCTTTTCTTTTGGAGCGTTACTGATACGCCAATAAAAAAAGACATGTGGCACTCGAGAACTGCCGCGGCAAAGCTATTTCATAGCATTTTGTTTTCAATAAAATGTATTAAATTAAAAAAAAATAACTAACATAATTTTTTTTAATTAATAGAAAAGGCTATAAGCCTTTTCTTTTGGAGCGTTACTGATACGCCAATAAAAAAAGACATGTGGCACTCGAGAACTGCCGCGGCAAAGCTATTTCATAGCATTTTGTTTTCAATAAAATGTATTGTTGAATAATATAAGCTTTTTTCAACCCAAATGTTGACAACACCTTATTGTCTTTAGAGTTGGTACATAATTCTATGCGCCATTTTTAAAATACTTACACTCTTATACCAGACGTCCAACGAACAAGTTATTTGCTAAAACTAAATCTAATTATATATGTAATAAACTGAATTTTATTAAACTATAAAAAAAAACATCGTGTTTCACTTGGAACTTCTTCTGCTGCTCAACAAGGTAATACCCAACAAAGGTTATGGGCCCAGAACACAGAAGGCAAAAATTATAAAGATAAAAAGTGAGGTTAATTGTTGTGTCTTTGGTTTTAATTGTTTTATCCGGAGTTAAAAAACAAGAAAATGTCTGCGGTATCAAGCATTGAAAAATTAAGTGGTGATAACTATGCAACATGGTGCTTACAGGTAAAAAGCTTACTTATTACATTAGATTTGTGGGACACTATAGTAACTGTTTGCCCAAAGGCAGAACCTAATAAGTGGTTAGCGACTGATGCTAAAGCTTTGGCAACAATTACCTTAAGTGTACAACCATGTCAACTCATATATATAAAAAATTGTGTCACAGCCCAGGAGGCTTGGAATGTTTTTAGCTCGATGTACAAGGCAGACACTGCATCAAGAAAAGTTAACTTGTTCAAAAAGTTGGTACGTTTTAAGTTTAACTCGAATGAGAAATTCGCCACACAAGTAAATGAATTTGTTTCAACAGTTGATGGCTTAAAAGAAGTAGGAGTTACTTTAAATGATGATTTGTTATCCATATTATTGCTATGTAGTCTTCCCGAAGAAATGGAAGGTTTTGTAGTCGCTATAGAAAGCCGGGATGAGTTGCCCAAATGCGATAAATTAATTGCAAAAATATTAGAAGAAGAATTAAGGCAGAATAACAAAAGTTATGAACCAAATGAAACTGTGTTTGCGGCGAATTCACGAAAAGATTTTAAAAGAAATAAAAAATATTTTAACAGCAGCAGCAATTACAAACGCAATGATGTTAAAAATATACAACAGAAACAAAGTCGTCCAAATGAAAGAAAAAATCAAGAAGGTACTGTAAGTAACAATAATATCAAATGTTTTCGGTGCGGTAAAACAGGCCACATAAGATCGCAGTGCAAAGAAAATAATTTCAAAAGAGAAAGTGACTTTGCATGTTCTAATTTGCACTCTAATTTTATGTCTGTAAATAAAATAATTAAAGCCGGTCACGTAGTTCAATTCGCCGAGGATAAAGCAGTAATGAAAAGTAAACAAAACAAAACAATTTTAACAGCTGAGTTGGTGGATGATTTATTTATTGTAAATTTAGAAAAAGTGAATGATTTTGAAGTTATAAATGCGATTAATGAGGAAAATAATGTTAAAAAGTGGCACCAAAGATTTGGTCACATAAACATTAATGATTTAAACAAATTAGCTGCTAAAAGTATGGTAAGAGGCTTGGAAGTAAAAATGCCGAAACAAATTGAGTGTTTTACCTGCGCTGTGAATAAAATTACTGCAACTCCATACAAAAATTATTCAAGCGTACAAACAAGTGACATTTTAGAGCTCGTGCACACAGATTTATGTGGTCCAATTGGTACAAGATCTGTAGGAGGCTCATCGTATTTTATTACGTTCATCGACGATTATTCGCGTTACATATTTACTTATTTTTTAAAACAGAAAAGTGATGCTTTTGATGCATTCACAAATTTTGCTGGGATCGCGGAGAAGCAGACAGGCCGCAAAATAAAAATTGTTCGTAGTGACAATGGAAAAGAATTTATTAATTCTAAATTTAAAAATTATTTTTCTGAAAATGGAATTGTTCATCAGACGACCGTTAGTTACTCCCCGCAGCAGAATGGTGTAGCTGAGCGTGCTAACAGAACTCTTGTTGAAATGGGTCGGTGTTTGTTGAATTCCTCCGGTTTATCGCAATTCTTATGGGGTGAAGCCATCAATACGGCTACTTATTTAAGAAATCGTGCTCCAACAAAGGTATTAGCTGATATAACACCATATGAAAAGTGGAGTGGAAAGAAACCGTCCGTATCTCATTTCAAAACGTTTGGTTGTGATGCAGTAGTACTAAGGAAAGGTCCAAAACCCAAAGGTTGTAAGTTTTTACCAAAAGGTACTAAAATGAAATTCGTAGGCTATCAACTTTACACAAAGGCATATCGCTTGTACAATACTGTAACTAGGCAAATAGTTATTGCCCGCGATGTTGTGTTTTTTGAGCAGTCATTTGAAGATGTTTTGAATATGCAACATGAAAAGCGAAACACGTTAGATTGTAAATTTTTGATTGACAACCAAAATATTGATGATAAAAATGAAAAACAAACACAACAACAACAAATTGGTGATACTGAGCAACAAAACATACAAGAAGAACCAAATGAAGTAAATGTTGAAAGCAGTGAAACAGAAAGAGAAGAAAGCCCTATTGTAAAAAATAAAAGAAAACGAGGCAGACCAAAATTATTAAAAAGTGGAGGTAAAGGCAGGCCAAGAAAAATATATTGTATGGAGAATGGACCACAAATGTTACATTCAATTATCGAAAACCCTAATACTGTATCGGAGGCGTTAAATGGTAGTGATTCTAAGCAATGGCTTAAGGCAATGGAAGTCGAATATGAATCTTTAATTAAAAACAACACATGGGAGCTGGTCGAAAAACCAAATGGCAAAAATATTATTGGGTGCAAGTGGGTATTTGCTTTAAAATACAATCCTGATGGTACAATTGAAAAATACAAGTCACGACTAGTAGCTCATGGTTGCTCGCAGAAATATAATGTTGATTTTCAAGAGACTTTTGCACCGGTGGTTCGTCACTCAACTATAAGATTGTTGTTAGCGTTGTCAGCGAAGTACAAATTACTAGTTAATCATGTGGATATAGTGGCAGCATATTTAAATGGAGAGTTGGAAGAAGAGGTGTACATGGTACAGCCCCCAATGTTTGAAAACAAACAGCACCCAACTAAAGTATGCAAATTAAATAAGGCCCTATACGGATTAAAACAAGCTGGACGCGAGTGGAATAAGAAGATAAATGATATATTAATAGAAATGAGTTTTGTGAGATGCAAATCCGATACTTGTGTATATGTGAAGAAAAACGGTAGCAATATATGCATAATTGCTTTATATGTCGACGACATGTTAGTGGCATGTTCAAGTGAAGTCGAGATGAAACAAATAATTGCAAGTTTAAATAATTCAGTAGAAGCAGTTGACCGTGGTCCTATATCATTTTATCTCGGAATGGAAATTAATCGTGATGGTTTACGTGGAGATATATCTATTCATCAGAAGAAGTACACAGAAGAAATATTGCGAAAATGGGAAATGGCAGATTGTAAGCCAGCAGCAACACCTTGGGCCAGTGGAACAATTCTTACGAAGTGTGAAGAAAATTGTGAAAACTTAGACACAAAAAGTTATCAAAGCCTTATAGGTGCTCTAATGTATTTGGCCGTGATTACTAGACCTGATTTAATTCATGTCATTTCTAAGTTGTCCCAATTCAACTCCCATCCACACAAAGAGCATTTTCAAGCTGCAAAATACGTGCTAAGATATCTGAAGAAACATCCTATGGGTAAAATTACATTTTCTGCTAATAAAGAAAAATTTATATGCTTTACAGATTCTGACTGGGGGAGCGATAATTATGATAGGAAATCATATTCTGGTCATGTGGTGTTTATGGCCGGTGGTCCTATTGCTTGGGAGTCCCGTAAACAACCTATTGTAGCCTTAAGTACTATGGAGGCTGAATATATAGCTCTATGTCAGGGTACAAAAGAAATAGTTTTTATACGTGGCTTACTAAATGAAATGGGTTTTGAAGAGCATACAAAAAGATCGACTCCTATGTTATGCGATAACCAAGCTGCAGCATTTATGGTGAAAAATCCGACAGTTCAAAAGAAGAGCAAGCATATCGACATACGTTATCACTACATTCGAGAGAAATACGAGGCCCACATAATTGATGTACAGTACATTGCATCTGATGAAAACGCAGCTGACATTTTAACAAAAGTTTTGAGTAAACAGAAACACGTTAATGGCTGTAATTTGTTAAATATTAAAATGTAATATTTTTAAATTGTAATTTTTATTTGGTAATGATATACATTTGGTTTGAGGGGGAGATTGTTGAATAATATAAGCTTTTTTCAACCCAAATGTTGACAACACCTTATTGTCTTTAGAGTTGGTACATAATTCTATGCGCCATTTTTAAAATACTTACACTCTTATACCAGACGTCCAACGAACAAGTTATTTGCTAAAACTAAATCTAATTATATATGTAATAAACTGAATTTTATTAAACTATAAAAAAAAACATCGTGTTTCACTTGGAACTTCTTCTGCTGCTCAACAAGGTAATACCCAACATGTATTAAATTAAAAAAAAATAACTAACATAATTTTTTTTAATTAATAGAAAAGGCTATAAGCCTTTTCTTTTGGAGCGTTACTGATACGCCAATAAAAAAACACATGTGGCACTCGAGAACTGCCGCGGCAAAGCTATTTCATAGCATTTTGTTTTCAATAAAATGTATTAAATTAAAAAAAAATAACTAACATAATTTTTTTTAATTAATAGAAAAGGCTATAAGCCTTTTCTTTTGGAGCGTTACTGATACGCCAATAAAAAAACACATGTGGCACTCGAGAACTGCCGCGGCAAAGCTATTTCATAGCATTTTGTTTTCAATAAAATGTATTAAATTAAAAAAAAATAACTAACATAATTTTTTTTAATTAATAGAAAAGGCTATAAGCCTTTTCTTTTGGAGCGTTACTGATACGCCAATAAAAAAACACATGTGGCACTCGAGAACTGCCGCGGCAAAGCTATTTCATAGCATTTTGTTTTCAATAAAATGTATTAAATTAAAAAAAAATAACTAACATAATTTTTTTTAATTAATAGAAAAGGCTATAAGCCTTTTCTTTTGGAGCGTTACTGATACGCCAATAAAAAAACACATGTGGCACTCGAGAACTGCCGCGGCAAAGCTATTTCATAGCATTTTGTTTTCAATAAAATGTATTAAATTAAAAAAAAATAACTAACATAATTTTTTTTAATTAATAGAAAAGGCTATAGCCTTTTCTTTTGGAGCGTTACTGATACGCCAATAAAAAAAGACATGTGGCACTCGAAAACTGCCGCGGCAAAGCTATTTCATAGCATTTTGTTTTCAATAAAATGTATTAAATTAAAAAAAAATAACTAACATAATTTTTTTTAATTAATAGAAAAGGCTATAGCCTTTTCTTTTGGAGCGTTACTGATACGCCAATAAAAAAAGACATGTGGCACTCGAAAACTGCCGCGGCAAAGCTATTTCATAGCATTTTGTTTTCAATAAAATGTATTAAATTAAAAAAAAATAACTAACATAATTTTTTTTAATTAATAGAAAAGGCTATAGCCTTTTCTTTTGGAGCGTTACTGATACGCCAATAAAAAAACACATGTGGCACTCGAGAACTGCCGCGGCAAAGCTATTTCATAGCATTTTGTTTTCAATAAAATGTATTAAATTAAAAAAAAATAACTAACATAATTTTTTTTAATTAATAGAAAAGGCTATAGCCTTTTCTTTTGGAGCGTTACTGATACGCCAATAAAAAAAGACATGTGGCACTCGAAAACTGCCGCGGCAAAGCTATTTCATAGCATTTTGTTTTCAATAAAATGTATTAAATTAAAAAAAATAACTAACATAATTTTTTTTAATTAATAGAAAAGGCTATAGCCTTTTCTTTTGGAGCGTTACTGATACGCCAATAAAAAAAGACATGTGGCACTCGAGAACTGCCGCGGCAAAGCTATTTCATAGCATTTTGTTTTCAATAAAATGTATTAAATTAAAAAAAAATAACTAACATAATTTTTTTTAATTAATAGAAAAGGCTATAGCCTTTTCTTTTGGAGCGTTACTGATACGCCAATAAAAAAAGACATGTGGCACTCGAGAACTGCCGCGGCAAAGCTATTTCATAGCATTTTGTTTTCAATAAAATGTATTAAATTAAAAAAAAATAACTAACATAATTTTTTTTAATTAATAGAAAAGGCCTTTTCTTTTGGAGCGTTACTGATACGCCAATAAAAAAAGACATGTGGCACTCGAGAACTGCCGCGGCAAAGCTATTTCATAGCATTTTGTTTTCAATAAAATGTATTAAATTAAAAAAAAATAACTAACATAATTTTTTTTAATTAATAGAAAAGGCTATAGCCTTTTCTTTTGGAGCGTTACTGATACGCCAATAAAAAAAGACATGTGGCACTCGAGAACTGCCGCGGCAAAGCTATTTCATAGCATTTTGTTTTCAATAAAATGTATTAAATTAAAAAAAAATAACTAACATAATTTTTTTTAATTAATAGAAAAGGCTATAGCCTTTTCTTTTGGAGCGTTACTGATACGCCAATAAAAAAAGACATGTGGCACTCGAGAACTGCCGCGGCAAAGCTATTTCATAGCATTTTGTTT
>CATQFJ010000175.1:0-53368 GCA_956483585.1 Gymnocheta viridis
GCCTTTTCTTTTGGAGCGTTACTGATACGCCAATAAAAAAAGACATGTGGCACTCGAGAACTGCCGCGGCAAAGCTATTGCATAGCATTTTGTTTTCAATAAAATGTATTAAATTAAAAAAAATAAATAACATAATTTTTTTTAATTAATAGAAAAGGCTATAGCCTTTTCTTTTGGAGCGTTACTGATACGCCAATAAAAAAAGACATGTGGCACTCGAGAACTGCCGCGGCAAAGCTATTGCATAGCATTTTGTTTTCAATAAAATGTATTAAATTAAAAAAAATAAATAACATAATTTTTTTTAATTAATAGAAAAGGCTATAGCCTTTTCTTTTGGAGCGTTACTGATACGCCAATAAAAAAAGACATGTGGCACTCGAGAACTGCCGCGGCAAAGCTATTGCATAGCATTTTGTTTTCAATAAAATGTATTAAATTAAAAAAAATAAATAACATAATTTTTTTTAATTAATAGAAAAGGCTATAGCCTTTTCTTTTGGAGCGTTACTGATACGCCAATAAAAAAAGACATGTGGCACTCGAGAACTGCCGCGGCAAAGCTATTGCATAGCATTTTGTTTTCAATAAAATGTATTAAATTAAAAAAAATAAAGCCTTTTCTTTTGGAGCGTTACTGATACGCCAATAAAAAAAGACATATGGCACTCGAGAACTGCCGCGCCAAAGCTATTGCATAGCATTTTGTTTTCAATAAAATGTATTAAATTAAAAAAAATAACTAACATAATTTTTTTTAATTAATAGAAAAGGCCTTTTCTTTTGGAGCGTTACTGATACGCCAATAAAAAAAGACATGTGGCACTCGAGAACTGCCGCGGCAAAGCTATTGCATAGCATTTTGTTTTCAATAAAATGTATTAAATTAAAAAAAAATAACTAACATAATTTTTTTTAATTAATAGAAAAGGCTATAGCCTTTTCTTTTGGAGCGTTACTGATACGCCAATAAAAAAAGACATGTGGCACTCGAGAACCGCCGCGGCAAAGCTATTGCATAGCATTTTGTTTTCAATAAAATGTATTAAATTAAAAAAAATAACTAACATAATTTTTTTTAATTAATAGAAAAGGCCTTATATAGCCTTTTCTTTTGGAGCGTTACTGATACGCCAATAAAAAAAGACATGTGGCACTCGAGAACTGCCGCGGCAAAGCTATTGCATAGCATTTTGTTTTCAATAAAATGTATTAAATTAAAAAAAAATAACTAACATAATTTTTTTTAATTAATAGAAAAGGCTATAGCCTTTTCTTTTGGAGCGTTACTGATACGCCAATAAAAAAAGACATGTGGCACTCGAGAACTGCCGCGGCAAAGCTATTGCATAGCATTTTGTTTTCAATAAAATGTATTAAATTAAAAAAAAATAACTAACATAATTTTTTTTAATTAATAGAAAAGGCTATAGCCTTTTGTTTTGGAGCGTTACTGATACGCCAATAAAAAAAGACATGTGGCACTCGAGAACTGCCGCGGCAAAGCTATTGCATAGCATTTTGTTTTCAATAAAATGTATTAAATTAAAAAAAATAACTAACATAATTTTTTTTAATTAATAGAAAAGGCTATAGCCTTTTCTTTTGGAGCGTTACTGATACGCCAATAAAAAAAGACATGTGGCACTCGAGAACTGCCGCGGCAAAGCTATTGCATAGCATTTTGTTTTCAATAAAATGTATTAAATTAAAAAAAATAACTAACATAATTTTTTTTAATTAATAGAAAAGGATATAGCCTTTTCTTTTGGATCGTTACTGATACGCCAATAAAAAAAGACATGTGGCACTCGAGAACTGCCGCGGCAAAGCTATTGCATAGCATTTTGTTTTCAATAAAATGTATTAAATTAAAAAAAAATAACTAACATAATTTTTTTTAATTAATAGAAAAGGCTATAGCCTTTTCTTTTGGAGCGTTACTGATACACCAATAAAAAAAGACATGTGGCACTCGAGAACTGCCGCGGCAAAGCTATTGCATAGCATTTTGTTTTCAATAAAATGTATTAAATTAAAAAAAATAAATAACATAATTTTTTTTAATTAATAGAAAAGGCTATAGCCTTTTCTTTTGGAGCGTTACTGATACGCCAATAAAAAAAGACATGTGGCACTCGAGAACTGCCGCGGCAAAGCTATTGCATAGCATTTTGTTTTCAATAAAATGTATTAAATTAAAAAAAATAAATAACATAATTTTTTTTAATTAATAGAAAAGGCTATAGCCTTTTCTTTTGGAGCGTTACTGATACGCCAATAAAAAAAGACATGTGGCACTCGAGAACTGCCGCGGCAAAGCTATTGCATAGCATTTTGTTTTCAATAAAATGTATTAAATTAAAAAAAATAAATAACATAATTTTTTTTAATTAATAGAAAAGGCTATAGCCTTTTCTTTTGGAGCGTTACTGATACGCCAATAAAAAAAGACATGTGGCACTCGAGAACTGCCGCGGCAAAGCTATTGCATAGCATTTTGTTTTCAATAAAATGTATTAAATTAAAAAAAATAAATAACATAATTTTTTTTAATTAATAGAAAAGGCCTTTTCTTTTGGAGCGTTACTGATACGCCAATAAAAAAAGACATGTGGCACTCGAGAACTGCCGCGCCAAAGCTATTGCATAGCATTTTGTTTTCAATAAAATGTATTAAATTAAAAAAAAATAACTAACATAATTTTTTTTAATTAATAGAAAAGGCTATAGCCTTTTCTTTTGGAGCGTTACTGATACGCCAATAAAAAAAGACATGTGTCACTCGAGAACTGCCGCGGCAAAGCTATTGCATAGCATTTTGTTTTCAATAAAATGTATTAAATTAAAAAAAAATAACTAACATAATTTTTTTTAATTAATAGAAAAGGCTATAGCCTTTTCTTTTGGAGCGTTACTGATACGCCAATAAAAAAAGACATGTGGCACTCGAGAACTGCCGCGCCAAAGCTATTGCATAGCATTTTGTTTTCAATAAAATGTATTAAATTAAAAAAAAATAACTAACATAATTTTTTTAATTAATAGAAAAGGCTATAGCCTTTTCTTTTGGAGCGTTACTGATACGCCAATAAAAAAAGACATGTGGCACTCGAGAACTGCCGCGGCAAAGCTATTGCATAGCATTTTGTTTTCAATAAAATGTATTAAATTAAAAAAAAATAACTAACATAATTTTTTTTAATTAATAGAAAAGGCTATAGCCTTTTCTTTTGGAGCGTTACTGATACGCCAATAAAAAAAGACATGTGTCACTCGAGAACTGCCGCGGCAAAGCTATTGCATAGCATTTTGTTTTCAATAAAATGTATTAAATTAAAAAAAAATAACTAACATAATTTTTTTTAATTAATAGAAAAGGCTATAGCCTTTTCTTTTGGAGCGTTACTGATACGCCAATAAAAAAAGACATGTGGCACTCGAGAACTGCCGCGCCAAAGCTATTGCATAGCATTTTGTTTTCAATAAAATGTATTAAATTAAAAAAAAATAACTAACATAATTTTTTTTAATTAATAGAAAAGGCTATAGCCTTTTCTTTTGGAGCGTTACTGATACGCCAATAAAAAAAGACATGTGGCACTCGAGAACTGCCGCGCCAAAGCTATTGCATAGCATTTTGTTTTCAATAAAATGTATTAAATTAAAAAAAAATAACTAACATAATTTTTTTTAATTAATAGAAAAGGCTATAGCCTTTCCTTTTGGAGCGTTACTGATACGCCAATAAAAAAAGACATGTGGCACTCGAGAACTGCCGCGCCAAAGCTATTGCATAGCATTTTGTTTTCAATAAAATGTATTAAATTAAAAAAAAATAAATAACATAATTTTTTTTAATTAATAGAAAAGGCTATAGCCTTTCCTTTTGGAGCGTTACTGATACGCCAATAAAAAAAGACATGTGGCACTCGAGAACTGCCGCGCCAAAGCTATTGCATAGCATTTTGTTTTCAATAAAATGTATTAAATTAAAAAAAAATAACTAACATAATTTTTTTTAATTAATAGAAAAGGCTATAGCCTTTTCTTTTGGAGCGTTACTGATACGCCAATAAAAAAAGACATGTGTCACTCGAGAACTGCCGCGGCAAAGCTATTGCATAGCATTTTGTTTTCAATAAAATGTATTAAATTAAAAAAAAATAACTAACATAATTTTTTTTAATTAATAGAAAAGGCTATAGCCTTTTCTTTTGGAGCGTTACTGATACGCCAATAAAAAAAGACATGTGGCACTCGAGAACTGCCGCGGCAAAGCTATTGCATAGCATTTTGTTTTCAATAAAATGTATTAAATTAAAAAAAAATAACTAACATAATTTTTTTTAATTAATAGAAAAGGCTATAGCCTTTTCTTTTGGAGCGTTACTGATACGCCAATAAAAAAAGACATGTGGCACTCGAGAACTGCCGCGGCAAAGCTATTGCATAGCATTTTGTTTTCAATAAAATGTATTAAATTAAAAAAAATAAATAACATAATTTTTTTTAATTAATAGAAAAGGCTATAGCCTTTTCTTTTGGAGCGTTACTGATACGCCAATAAAAAAAGACATGTGGCACTCGAGAACTGCCGCGGCAAAGCTATTGCATAGCATTTTGTTTTCAATAAAATGTATTAAATTAAAAAAAATAAATAACATAATTTTTTTTAATTAATAGAAAAGGCTATAGCCTTTTCTTTTGGAGCGTTACTGATACGCCAATAAAAAAAGACATGTGGCACTCGAGAACTGCCGCGGCAAAGCTATTGCATAGCATTTTGTTTTCAATAAAATGTATTAAATTAAAAAAAATAAATAACATAATTTTTTTTAATTAATAGAAAAGGCTATAGCCTTTTCTTTTGGAGCGTTACTGATACGCCAATAAAAAAAGACATGTGGCACTCGAGAACTGCCGCGGCAAAGCTATTGCATAGCATTTTGTTTTCAATAAAATGTATTAAATTAAAAAAAATAAATAACATAATTTTTTTTAATTAATAGAAAAGGCTATAGCCTTTTCTTTTGGAGCGTTACTGATACGCCAATAAAAAAAGACATGTGGCACTCGAGAACTGCCGCGGCAAAGCTATTGCATAGCATTTTGTTTTCAATAAAATGTATTAAATTAAAAAAAATAAATAACATAATTTTTTTTAATTAATAGAAAAGGCTATAGCCTTTTCTTTTGGAGCGTTACTGATACGCCAATAAAAAAAGACATGTGGCACTCGAGAACTGCCGCGGCAAAGCTATTGCATAGCATTTTGTTTTCAATAAAATGTATTAAATTAAAAAAAATAAATAACATAATTTTTTTTAATTAATAGAAAAGGCTATAGCCTTTTCTTTTGGAGCGTTACTGATACGCCAATAAAAAAAGACATGTGGCACTCGAGAACTGCCGCGGCAAAGCTATTGCATAGCATTTTGTTTTCAATAAAATGTATTAAATTAAAAAAAATAAATAACATAATTTTTTTTAATTAATAGAAAAGGCTATAGCCTTTTCTTTTGGAGCGTTACTGATACGCCAATAAAAAAAGACATGTGGCACTCGAGAACTGCCGCGGCAAAGCTATTGCATAGCATTTTGTTTTCAATAAAATGTATTAAATTAAAAAAAATAAATAACATAATTTTTTTTAATTAATAGAAAAGGCCTTTTCTTTTGGAGCGTTACTGATACGCCAATAAAAAAAGACATGTGGCACTCGAGAACTGCCGCGGCAAAGCTATTGCATAGCATTTTGTTTTCAATAAAATGTATTAAATTAAAAAAAATAAATAACATAATTTTTTTTAATTAATAGAAAAGGCTATAGCCTTTTCTTTTGGAGCGTTACTGATACGCCAATAAAAAAAGACATGTGGCACTCGAGAACTGCCGCGCCAAAGCTATTGCATAGCATTTTGTTTTCAATAAAATGTATTAAATTAAAAAAAAATAACTAACATAATTTTTTTTAATTAATAGAAAAGGCTATAGCCTTTTCTTTTGGAGCGTTACTGATACGCCAATAAAAAAAGACATGTGGCACTCGAGAACTGCCGCGCCAAAGCTATTGCATAGCATTTTGTTTTCAATAAAATGTATTAAATTAAAAAAAAATAACTAACATAATTTTTTTTAATTAATAGAAAAGGCTATAGCCTTTCCTTTTGGAGCGTTACTGATACGCCAATAAAAAAAGACATGTGGCACTCGAGAACTGCCGCGCCAAAGCTATTGCATAGCATTTTGTTTTCAATAAAATGTATTAAATTAAAAAAAAATAACTAACATAATTTTTTTTAATTAATAGAAAAGGCTATAGCCTTTTCTTTTGGAGCGTTACTGATACGCCAATAAAAAAAGACATGTGTCACTCGAGAACTGCCGCGGCAAAGCTATTGCATAGCATTTTGTTTTCAATAAAATGTATTAAATTAAAAAAAAAATAACTAACATAATTTTTTTTAATTAATAGAAAAGGCTATAGCCTTTTCTTTTGGAGCGTTACTGATACGCCAATAAAAAAAGACATGTGGCACTCGAGAACTGCCGCGGCAAAGCTATTGCATAGCATTTTGTTTTCAATAAAATGTATTAAATTAAAAAAAAATAACTAACATAATTTTTTTTAATTAATAGAAAAGGCTATAGCCTTTTCTTTTGGAGCGTTACTGATACGCCAATAAAAAAAGACATGTGGCACTCGAGAACTGCCGCGCCAAAGCTATTGCATAGCATTTTGTTTTCAATAAAATGTATTAAATTAAAAAAAAATAACTAACATAATTTTTTTTAATTAATAGAAAAGGCTATATATAGCCTTTTCTTTTGGAGCGTTACTGATACGCCAATAAAAAAAGACATGTGGCACTCGAGAACTGCCGCGGCAAAGCTATTGCATAGCATTTTGTTTTCAATAAAATGTATTAAATTAAAAAAAAATAACTAACATAATTTTTTTTAATTAATAGAAAAGGCTATAGCCTTTTCTTTTGGAGCGTTACTGATACGCCAATAAAAAAAGACATGTGTCACTCGAGAACTGCCGCGGCAAAGCTATTGCATAGCATTTTGTTTTCAATAAAATGTATTAAATTAAAAAAAAATAACTAACATAATTTTTTTTAATTAATAGAAAAGGCTATAGCCTTTTCTTTTGGAGCGTTACTGATACGCCAATAAAAAAAGACATGTGGCACTCGAGAACTGCCGCGCCAAAGCTATTGCATAGCATTTTGTTTTCAATAAAATGTATTAAATTAAAAAAAAATAACTAACATAATTTTTTTTAATTAATAGAAAAGGCTATAGCCTTTTCTTTTGGAGCGTTACTGATACGCCAATAAAAAAAGACATGTGGCACTCGAGAACTGCCGCGCCAAAGCTATTGCATAGCATTTTGTTTTCAATAAAATGTATTAAATTAAAAAAAAATAACTAACATAATTTTTTTTAATTAATAGAAAAGGCTATATATAGCCTTTTCTTTTGGAGCGTTACTGATACGCCAATAAAAAAAGACATGTGGCACTCGAGAACTGCCGCGGCAAAGCTATTGCATAGCATTTTGTTTTCAATAAAATGTATTAAATTAAAAAAAAATAACTAACATAATTTTTTTTAATTAATAGAAAAGGCTATAGCCTTTTCTTTTGGAGCGTTACTGATACGCCAATAAAAAAAGACATGTGTCACTCGAGAACTGCCGCGGCAAAGCTATTGCATAGCATTTTGTTTTCAATAAAATGTATTAAATTAAAAAAAAATAACTAACATAATTTTTTTTAATTAATAGAAAAGGCTATAGCCTTTTCTTTTGGAGCGTTACTGATACGCCAATAAAAAAAGACATGTGGCACTCGAGAACTGCCGCGCCAAAGCTATTGCATAGCATTTTGTTTTCAATAAAATGTATTAAATTAAAAAAAAATAACTAACATAATTTTTTTTAATTAATAGAAAAGGCTATAGCCTTTTCTTTTGGAGCGTTACTGATACGCCAATAAAAAAAGACATGTGGCACTCGAGAACTGCCGCGCCAAAGCTATTGCATAGCATTTTGTTTTCAATAAAATGTATTAAATTAAAAAAAAATAACTAACATAATTTTTTTTAATTAATAGAAAAGGCTATAGCCTTTCCTTTTGGAGCGTTACTGATACGCCAATAAAAAAAGACATGTGGCACTCGAGAACTGCCGCGCCAAAGCTATTGCATAGCATTTTGTTTTCAATAAAATGTATTAAATTAAAAAAAAATAACTAACATAATTTTTTTTAATTAATAGAAAAGGCTATAGCCTTTCCTTTTGGAGCGTTACTGATACGCCAATAAAAAAAGACATGTGGCACTCGAGAACTGCCGCGCCAAAGCTATTGCATAGCATTTTGTTTTCAATAAAATGTATTAAATTAAAAAAAAATAACTAACATAATTTTTTTTAATTAATAGAAAAGGCTATAGCCTTTTCTTTTGGAGCGTTACTGATACGCCAATAAAAAAAGACATGTGTCACTCGAGAACTGCCGCGGCAAAGCTATTGCATAGCATTTTGTTTTCAATAAAATGTATTAAATTAAAAAAAAATAACTAACATAATTTTTTTTAATTAATAGAAAAGGCTATAGCCTTTTCTTTTGGAGCGTTACTGATACGCCAATAAAAAAAGACATGTGGCACTCGAGAACTGCCGCGGCAAAGCTATTGCATAGCATTTTGTTTTCAATAAAATGTATTAAATTAAAAAAAAATAACTAACATAATTTTTTTTAATTAATAGAAAAGGCTATAGCCTTTTCTTTTGGAGCGTTACTGATACGCCAATAAAAAAAGACATGTGTCACTCGAGAACTGCCGCGGCAAAGCTATTGCATAGCATTTTGTTTTCAATAAAATGTATTAAATTAAAAAAAAATAACTAACATAATTTTTTTTAATTAATAGAAAAGGCTATAGCCTTTTCTTTTGGAGCGTTACTGATACGCCAATAAAAAAAGACATGTGGCACTCGAGAACTGCCGCGGCAAAGCTATTGCATAGCATTTTGTTTTCAATAAAATGTATTAAATTAAAAAAAAATAACTAACATAATTTTTTTTAATTAATAGAAAAGGCTATAGCCTTTTCTTTTGGAGCGTTACTGATACGCCAATAAAAAAAGACATGTGGCACTCGAGAACTGCCGCGGCAAAGCTATTGCATAGCATTTTGTTTTCAATAAAATGTATTAAATTAAAAAAAATAACTAACATAATTTTTTTTAATTAATAGAAAAGGCTATTAGCCTTTTCTTTTGGAGCGTTACTGATACGCCAATAAAAAAAGACATGTGGCACTCGAGAACTGCCGCGCCAAAGCTATTGCATAGCATTTTGTTTTCAATAAAATGTATTAAATTAAAAAAAAATAACTAACATAATTTTTTTAATTAATAGAAAAGGCTATAGCCTTTCTTTTGGAGCGTTACTGATACGCCAATAAAAAAAGACATGTGGCACTCGAGAACTGCCGCGCCAAAGCTATTGCATAGCATTTTGTTTTCAATAAAATGTATTAAATTAAAAAAAAATAACTAACATAATTTTTTTTAATTAATAGAAAAGGCTATAGCCTTTCTTTTGGAGCGTTACTGATACGCCAATAAAAAAAGACATGTGGCACTCGAGAACTGCCGCGCCAAAGCTATTGCATAGCATTTTGTTTTCAATAAAATGTATTAAATTAAAAAAAAATAACTAACATAATTTTTTTTAATTAATAGAAAAGGCTATAGCCTTTTCTTTTGGAGCGTTACTGATACGCCAATAAAAAAAGACATGTGGCACTCGAGAACTGCCGCGCCAAAGCTATTGCATAGCATTTTGTTTTCAATAAAATGTATTAAATTAAAAAAAATAACTAACATAATTTTTTTTAATTAATAGAAAAGGCTATAGCCTTTTCTTTTGGAGCGTTACTGATACGCCAATAAAAAAAGACATGTGGCACTCGAGAACTGCCGCGCCAAAGCTATTGCATAGCATTTTGTTTTCAATAAAATGTATTAAATTAAAAAAAAATAACTAACATAATTTTTTTTAATTAATAGAAAAGGCTATAGCCTTTTCTTTTGGAGCGTTACTGATACGCCAATAAAAAAAGACATGTGGCACTCGAGAACTGCCGCGGCAAAGCTATTGCATAGCATTTTGTTTTCAATAAAATGTATTAAATTAAAAAAAAATAACTAACATAATTTTTTTAATTAATAGAAAAGGCTATAGCCTTTTCTTTTGGAGCGTTACTGATACGCCAATAAAAAAAGACATGTGTCACTCGAGAACTGCCGCGGCAAAGCTATTGCATAGCATTTTGTTTTCAATAAAATGTAAAATGTATTAAATTAAAAAAAAATAACTAACATAATTTTTTTTAATTAATAGAAAAGGCTATAGCCTTTTCTTTTGGAGCGTTACTGATACGCCAATAAAAAAAGACATGTGGCACTCGAGAACTGCCCGCGGCAAAGCTATTGCATAGCATTTTGTTTTCAATAAAATGTATTAAATTAAAAAAAAATAACTAACATAATTTTTTTTAATTAATAGAAAAGGCTATAGCCTTTTCTTTTGGAGCGTTACTGATACGCCAATAAAAAAAGACATGTGGCACTCGAGAACTGCCGCGCCAAAGCTATTGCATAGCATTTTGTTTTCAATAAAATGTATTAAATTAAAAAAAAATAACTAACATAATTTTTTTTAATTAATAGAAAAGGCTATAGCCTTTTCTTTTGGAGCGTTACTGATACGCCATAAAAAAAGACATGTGGCACTCGAGAACTGCCGCGCCAAAGCTATTGCATAGCATTTTGTTTTCAATAAAATGTATTAAATTAAAAAAAAATAACTAACATAATTTTTTTAATTAATAGAAAAGGCTATAGCCTTTTCTTTTGGAGCGTTACTGATACGCCAATAAAAAAAGACATGTGGCACTCGAGAACTGCCGCGCCAAAGCTATTGCATAGCATTTTGTTTTCAATAAAATGTATTAAATTAAAAAAAATAACTAACATAATTTTTTTTAATTAATAGAAAAGGCTATAGCCTTTTCTTTTGGAGCGTTACTGATACGCCAATAAAAAAAGACATGTGGCACTCGAGAACTGCCGCGCAAAGCTATTGCATAGCATTTTGTTTTCAATAAAATGTATTAAATTAAAAAAAAATAACTAACATAATTTTTTTTAATTAATAGAAAAGGCTATAGCCTTTTCTTTTGGAGCGTTACTGATACGCCAATAAAAAAAGACATGTGGCACTCGAGAACTGCCGCGCCAAAGCTATTGCATAGCATTTTGTTTTCAATAAAATGTATTAAATTAAAAAAAAAATAACTAACATAATTTTTTTTAATTAATAGAAAAGGCTATAGCCTTTTCTTTTGGAGCGTTACTGATACGCCAATAAAAAAAGACATGTGGCACTCGAGAACTGCCGCGCCAAAGCTATTGCATAGCATTTTGTTTTCAATAAAATGTATTAAATTAAAAAAAAATAACTAACATAATTTTTTTTAATTAATAGAAAAGGCTATAGCCTTTTCTTTGGAGCGTTACTGATACGCCAATAAAAAAAGACATGTGGCACTCGAGAACTGCCGCGCCAAAGCTATTGCATAGCATTTTGTTTTCAATAAAATGTATTAAATTAAAAAAAAATAACTAACATAATTTTTTTTAATTAATAGAAAAGGCTATAGCCTTTTCTTTTGGAGCGTTACTGATACGCCAATAAAAAAAGACATGTGGCACTCGAGAACTGCCGCGCCAAAGCTATTGCATAGCATTTTGTTTTCAATAAAATGTATTAAATTAAAAAAAAATAACTAACATAATTTTTTTTAATTAATAGAAAAGGCTATAGCCTTTTCTTTTGGAGCGTTACTGATACGCCAATAAAAAAAGACATGTGGCACTCGAGAACTGCCGCGCCAAAGCTATTGCATAGCATTTTGTTTTCAATAAAATGTATTAAATTAAAAAAAAATAACTAACATAATTTTTTTTAATTAATAGAAAAGGCTATAGCCTTTTCTTTTGGAGCGTTACTGATACGCCAATAAAAAAAGACATGTGGCACTCGAGAACTGCCGCGCCAAAGCTATTGCATAGCATTTTGTTTTCAATAAAATGTATTAAATTAAAAAAAAATAACTAACATAATTTTTTTTTAATTAATAGAAAAGGCTATAGCCTTTTCTTTTGGAGCGTTACTGATACGCCAATAAAAAAAGACATGTGGCACTCGAGAACTGCCGCGGCAAAGCTATTGCATAGCATTTTGTTTTCAATAAAATGTATTAAATTAAAAAAAAATAACTAACATAATTTTTTTTAATTAATAGAAAAGGCTATAGCCTTTTCTTTTGGAGCGTTACTGATACGCCAATAAAAAAAGACATGTGGCACTCGAGAACTGCCGCGGCAAAGCTATTGCATAGCATTTTGTTTTCAATAAAATGTATTAAATTAAAAAAAAATAACTAACATAATTTTTTTTAATTAATAGAAAAGGCTATAGCCTTTTCTTTTGGAGCGTTACTGATACGCCAATAAAAAAAGACATGTGGCACTCGAGAACTGCCGCGGCAAAGCTATTGCATAGCATTTTGTTTTCAATAAAATGTATTAAATTAAATAAAAAATAACTAACATAATTTTTTTTAATTAATAGAAAAGGCTATAGCCTTTTCTTTTGGAGCGTTACTGATACGCCAATAAAAAAAGACATGTGGCACTCGAGAACTGCCGCGGCAAAGCTATTGCATAGCATTTTGTTTTCAATAAAATGTATTAAATTAAAAAAAAATAACTAACATAATTTTTTTTAATTAATAGAAAAGGCTATAGCCTTTTCTTTTGGAGCGTTACTGATACGCCAATAAAAAAAGACATGTGGCACTCGAGAACTGCCGCGGCAAAGCTATTGCATAGCATTTTGTTTTCAATAAAATGTATTAAATTAAAAAAAAATAACTAACATAATTTTTTTTAATTAATAGAAAAGGCTATAGCCTTTTCTTTTGGAGCGTTACTGATACGCCAATAAAAAAAGACATGTGGCACTCGAGAACTGCCGCGGCAAAGCTATTGCATAGCATTTTGTTTTCAATAAAATGTATTAAATTAAAAAAAATAACTAACATAATTTTTTTTAATTAATAGAAAAGGCTATAGCCTTTTCTTTTGGAGCGTTACTGATACGCCAATAAAAAAAGACATGTGGCACTCGAGAACTGCCGCGGCAAAGCTATTGCATAGCATTTTGTTTTCAATAAAATGTATTAAATTAAAAAAAATAACTAACATAATTTTTTTTAATTAATAGAAAAGGCTATAGCCTTTTCTTTTGGAGCGTTACTGATACGCCAATAAAAAAAGACATGTGGCACTCGAGAACTGCCGCGGCAAAGCTATTGCATAGCATTTTGTTTTCAATAAAATGTATTAAATTAAAAAAAAATAACTAACATAATTTTTTTTAATTAATAGAAAAGGCTATAGCCTTTTCTTTTGGAGCGTTACTGATACGCCAATAAAAAAAGACATGTGGCACTCGAGAACTGCCGCGCCAAAGCTATTGCATAGCATTTTGTTTTCAATAAAATGTATTAAATTAAAAAAAAATAACTAACATAATTTTTTTTAATTAATAGAAAAGGCTATAGCCTTTTCTTTTGGAGCGTTACTGATACGCCAATAAAAAAAGACATGTGGCACTCGAGAACTGCCGCGGCAAAGCTATTGCATAGCATTTTGTTTTCAATAAAATGTATTAAATTAAAAAAAAATAACTAACATAATTTTTTTTAATTAATAGAAAAGGCTATAGCCTTTTCTTTTGGAGCGTTACTGATACGCCAATAAAAAAAGACATGTGGCACTCGAGAACTGCCGCGGCAAAGCTATTGCATAGCATTTTGTTTTCAATAAAATGTATTAAATTAAAAAAAAATAACTAACATAATTTTTTTTAATTAATAGAAAAGGCTATAGCCTTTTCTTTTGGAGCGTTACTGATACGCCAATAAAAAAAGACATGTGGCACTCGAGAACTGCCGCGGCAAAGCTATTGCATAGCATTTTGTTTTCAATAAAATGTATTAAATTAAAAAAAATAACTAACATAATTTTTTTTAATTAATAGAAAAGGCTATAGCCTTTTCTTTTGGAGCGTTACTGATACGCCAATAAAAAAAGACATGTGGCACTCGAGAACTGCCGCGCCAAAGCTATTGCATAGCATTTTGTTTTCAATAAAATGTATTAAATTAAAAAAAAATAACTAACATAATTTTTTTTAATTAATAGAAAAGGCTATAGCCTTTTCTTTTGGAGCGTTACTGATACGCCAATAAAAAAAGACATGTGGCACTCGAGAACTGCCGCGCCAAAGCTATTGCATAGCATTTTGTTTTCAATAAAATGTATTAAATTAAAAAAAAATAACTAACATAATTTTTTTTAATTAATAGAAAAGGCTATAGCCTTTTCTTTTGGAGCGTTACTGATACGCCAATAAAAAAAGACATGTGGCACTCGAGAACTGCCGCGGCAAAGCTATTGCATAGCATTTTGTTTTCAATAAAATGTATTAAATTAAAAAAAAATAACTAACATAATTTTTTTTAATTAATAGAAAAGGCTATAGCCTTTTCTTTTGGAGCGTTACTGATACGCCAATAAAAAAAGACATGTGGCACTCGAGAACTGCCGCGGCAAAGCTATTGCATAGCATTTTGTTTTCAATAAAATGTATTAAATTAAAAAAAATAAAACTAACATAATTTTTTTTAATTAATAGAAAAGGCTATAGCCTTTTCTTTTGGAGCGTTACTGATACGCCAATAAAAAAAGACATGTGGCACTCGAGAACTGCCGCGGCAAAGCTATTGCATAGCATTTTGTTTTCAATAAAATGTATTAAATTAAAAAAAAATAACTAACATAATTTTTTTTAATTAATAGAAAAGGCTATAGCCTTTTCTTTTGGAGCGTTACTGATACGCCAATAAAAAAAGACATGTGGCACTCGAGAACTGCCGCGGCAAAGCTATTGCATAGCATTTTGTTTTCAATAAAATGTATTAAATTAAAAAAAAATAACTAACATAATTTTTTTTAATTAATAGAAAAGGCTATAGCCTTTTCTTTTGGAGCGTTACTGATACGCCAATAAAAAAAGACATGTGGCACTCGAGAACTGCCGCGGCAAAGCTATTGCATAGCATTTTGTTTTCAATAAAATGTATTAAATTAAAAAAAAATAACTAACATAATTTTTTTTAATTAATAGAAAAGGCTATAGCCTTTTCTTTTGGAGCGTTACTGATACGCCAATAAAAAAAGACATGTGGCACTCGAGAACTGCCGCGGCAAAGCTATTGCATAGCATTTTGTTTTCAATAAAATGTATTAAATTAAAAAAAAATAACTAACATAATTTTTTTTAATTAATAGAAAAGGCTATAGCCTTTTCTTTTGGAGCGTTACTGATACGCCAATAAAAAAAGACATGTGGCACTCGAGAACTGCCGCGGCAAAGCTATTGCATAGCATTTTGTTTTCAATAAAATGTATTAAATTAAAAAAAAATAACTAACATAATTTTTTTTAATTAATAGAAAAGGCTATAGCCTTTTCTTTTGGAGCGTTACTGATACGCCAATAAAAAAAGACATGTGGCACTCGAGAACTGCCGCGGCAAAGCTATTGCATAGCATTTTGTTTTCAATAAAATGTATTAAATTAAAAAAAAATAACTAACATAATTTTTTTTAATTAATAGAAAAGGCTATAGCCTTTTCTTTTGGAGCGTTACTGATACGCCAATAAAAAAAGACATGTGGCACTCGAGAACTGCCGCGGCAAAGCTATTGCATAGCATTTTGTTTTCAATAAAATGTATTAAATTAAAAAAAAATAACTAACATAATTTTTTTTAATTAATAGAAAAGGCTATAGCCTTTTCTTTTGGAGCGTTACTGATACGCCAATAAAAAAAGACATGTGGCACTCGAGAACTGCCGCGGCAAAGCTATTGCATAGCATTTTGTTTTCAATAAAATGTATTAAATTAAAAAAAAATAACTAACATAATTTTTTTTAATTAATAGAAAAGGCTATAGCCTTTTCTTTTGGAGCGTTACTGATACGCCAATAAAAAAAGACATGTGGCACTCGAGAACTGCCGCGGCAAAGCTATTGCATAGCATTTTGTTTTCAATAAAATGTATTAAATTAAAAAAAAATAACTAACATAATTTTTTTTAATTAATAGAAAAGGCTATAGCCTTTTCTTTTGGAGCGTTACTGATACGCCAATAAAAAAAGACATGTGGCACTCGAGAACTGCCGCGGCAAAGCTATTGCATAGCATTTTGTTTTCAATAAAATGTATTAAATTAAAAAAAAATAACTAACATAATTTTTTTTAATTAATAGAAAAGGCTATAGCCTTTTCTTTTGGAGCGTTACTGATACGCCAATAAAAAAAGACATGTGGCACTCGAGAACTGCCGCGGCAAAGCTATTGCATAGCATTTTGTTTTCAATAAAATGTATTAAATTAAAAAAAAATAACTAACATAATTTTTTTTAATTAATAGAAAAGGCTATAGCCTTTTCTTTTGGAGCGTTACTGATACGCCAATAAAAAAAGACATGTGGCACTCGAGAACTGCCGCGGCAAAGCTATTGCATAGCATTTTGTTTTCAATAAAATGTATTAAATTAAAAAAAAATAACTAACATAATTTTTTTTAATTAATAGAAAAGGCTATAGCCTTTTCTTTTGGAGCGTTACTGATACGCCAATAAAAAAAGACATGTGGCACTCGAGAACTGCCGCGGCAAAGCTATTGCATAGCATTTTGTTTTCAATAAAATGTATTAAATTAAAAAAAAATAACTAACATAATTTTTTTTAATTAATAGAAAAGGCTATAGCCTTTTCTTTTGGAGCGTTACTGATACGCCAATAAAAAAAGACATGTGGCACTCGAGAACTGCCGCGGCAAAGCTATTGCATAGCATTTTGTTTTCAATAAAATGTATTAAATTAAAAAAAAATAACTAACATAATTTTTTTTAATTAATAGAAAAGGCTATAGCCTTTTCTTTTGGAGCGTTACTGATACGCCAATAAAAAAAGACATGTGGCACTCGAGAACTGCCGCGGCAAAGCTATTGCATAGCATTTTGTTTTCAATAAAATGTATTAAATTAAAAAAAAATAACTAACATAATTTTTTTTAATTAATAGAAAAGGCTATAGCCTTTTCTTTTGGAGCGTTACTGATACGCCAATAAAAAAAGACATGTGGCACTCGAGAACTGCCGCGGCAAAGCTATTGCATAGCATTTTGTTTTCAATAAAATGTATTAAATTAAAAAAAAATAACTAACATAATTTTTTTTAATTAATAGAAAAGGCTATAGCCTTTTCTTTTGGAGCGTTACTGATACGCCAATAAAAAAAGACATGTGGCACTCGAGAACTGCCGCGGCAAAGCTATTGCATAGCATTTTGTTTTCAATAAAATGTATTAAATTAAAAAAAAATAACTAACATAATTTTTTTTAATTAATAGAAAAGGCTATAGCCTTTTCTTTTGGAGCGTTACTGATACGCCAATAAAAAAAGACATGTGGCACTCGAGAACTGCCGCGGCAAAGCTATTGCATAGCATTTTGTTTTCAATAAAATGTATTAAATTAAAAAAAAATAACTAACATAATTTTTTTTAATTAATAGAAAAGGCTATAGCCTTTTCTTTTGGAGCGTTACTGATACGCCAATAAAAAAAGACATGTGGCACTCGAGAACTGCCGCGGCAAAGCTATTGCATAGCATTTTGTTTTCAATAAAATGTATTAAATTAAAAAAAAATAACTAACATAATTTTTTTTAATTAATAGAAAAGGCTATAGCCTTTTCTTTTGGAGCGTTACTGATACGCCAATAAAAAACGACATGTGGCACTCGAGAACTGCCGCGGCAAAGCTATTGCATAGCATTTTGTTTTCAATAAAATGTATTAAATTAAAAAAAAATAACTAACATAATTTTTTTTAATTAATAGAAAAGGCTATAGCCTTTTCTTTTGGAGCGTTACTGATACGCCAATAAAAAAAGACATGTGGCACTCGAGAACTGCCGCGGCAAAGCTATTGCATAGCATTTTGTTTTCAATAAAATGTATTAAATTAAAAAAAAATAACTAACATAATTTTTTTTAATTAATAGAAAAGGCTATAGCCTTTTCTTTTGGAGCGTTACTGATACGCCAATAAAAAAAGACATGTGGCACTCGAGAACTGCCGCGGCAAAGCTATTGCATAGCATTTTGTTTTCAATAAAATGTATTAAATTAAAAAAAAATAACTAACATAATTTTTTTTAATTAATAGAAAAGGCTATAGCCTTTTCTTTTGGAGCGTTACTGATACGCCAATAAAAAAAGACATGTGGCACTCGAGAACTGCCGCGGCAAAGCTATTGCATAGCATTTTGTTTTCAATAAAATGTATTAAATTAAAAAAAAATAACTAACATAATTTTTTTTAATTAATAGAAAAGGCTATAGCCTTTTCTTTTGGAGCGTTACTGATACGCCAATAAAAAAAGACATGTGGCACTCGAGAACTGCCGCGGCAAAGCTATTGCATAGCATTTTGTTTTCAATAAAATGTATTAAATTAAAAAAAAATAACTAACATAATTTTTTTTAATTAATAGAAAAGGCTATAGCCTTTTCTTTTGGAGCGTTACTGATACGCCAATAAAAAAAGACATGTGGCACTCGAGAACTGCCGCGGCAAAGCTATTGCATAGCATTTTGTTTTCAATAAAATGTATTAAATTAAAAAAAAATAACTAACATAATTTTTTTTAATTAATAGAAAAGGCTATAGCCTTTTCTTTTGGAGCGTTACTGATACGCCAATAAAAAAAGACATGTGGCACTCGAGAACTGCCGCGGCAAAGCTATTGCATAGCATTTTGTTTTCAATAAAATGTATTAAATTAAAAAAAAATAACTAACATAATTTTTTTTAATTAATAGAAAAGGCTATAGCCTTTTCTTTTGGAGCGTTACTGATACGCCAATAAAAAAAGACATGTGGCACTCGAGAACTGCCGCGGCAAAGCTATTGCATAGCATTTTGTTTTCAATAAAATGTATTAAATTAAAAAAAAATAACTAACATAATTTTTTTTAATTAATAGAAAAGGCTATTTTCTTTTGGAGCGTTACTGATACGCCAATAAAAAAAGACATGTGGCACTCGAGAACTGCCGCGGCAAAGCTATTGCATAGCATTTTGTTTTCAATAAAATGTATGAAATTAAAAAAAATAACTAACATAATTTTTTTTAATTAATAGAAAAGGCTATAGCCTTTTCTTTTGGAGCGTTACTGATACGCCAATAAAAAAAGACATGTGGCACTCGAGAACTGCCGCGGCAAAGCTATTGCATAGCATTTTGTTTTCAATAAAATGTATGAAATTAAAAATAATAACTAACATAATTTTTTTTTAATTAATAGAAAAGGCTATAGCCTTTTCTTTTTGAGCGTTACTGATACGCCAATAAAAAAAGACATGTGGCACTCGAGAACTGCCGAGGCAAAGCTATTACATAGCATTTTGTTTTCAATAAAATGTATTAAATTAAAAAAAAATAACTAACATAATTTTTTTTAATTAATAGAAAAGGCTATAGCCTTTTCTTTTTGAGCGTTACTGATATGCCAATAAAAAAAGACATGTGGCACTCGAGAACTGCCGAGGCAAAGCTATTACATAGCATTTTGTTTTCAATAAAATGTATTAAATTAAAAAAAAATAACTAACATAATTTTTTTTAATTAATAGAAAAGGCTATAGCCTTTTCTTTTTGAGCGTTACTGATACACCAATAAAAAAAGACATGTGGCACTCGAGAACTGCCGCGGCAAAGCTATTGCATAGCATTTTGTTTTAAATAAAATGTATGAAATTAAAAATAATAACTAACATAATTTTTTTTAATTAATAGAAAAGGCTATAGCCTTTTCTTTTGGAGCGTTACTGATACGCCAATAAAAAAAGACATGTGGCACTCGAGAACTGCCGCGGCAAAGCTATTGCATAGCATTTTGTTTTCAATAAAATGTATTAAATTAAAAAAAATAACTAACATAATTTTTTTTAATTAATAGAAAAGGCTATAGCCTTTTCTTTTTGAGCGTTACTGATATGCCAATAAAAAAAGACATGTGGCACTCGAGAACTGCCGAGGCAAAGCTATTACATAGCATTTTGTTTTCAATAAAATGTATTAAATTAAAAAAAAATAACTAACATAATTTTTTTTAATTAATAGAAAAGGCTATAGCCTTTTCTTTTTGAGCGTTACTGATATGCCAATAAAAAAAGACATGTGGCACTCGAGAACTGCCGAGGCAAAGCTATTACATAGCATTTTGTTTTCAATAAAATGTATTAAATTAAAAAAAATAACTAACATAATTTTTTTTAATTAATAGAAAAGGCTATAATAACCTTTTCTTTTTGAGCGTTACTGATACGCCAATAAAAAAAGACATGTGGCACTCGAGAACTGCCGAGGCAAAGCTATTACATAGCACTTTGTTTTCAATAAAATGTATTAAATTAAAAAAAAATAACTAACATAATTTTTTTTAATTAATAGAAAAGGCTATAGCCTTTTCTTTTTGAGCGTTACTGATACGCCAATAAAAAAAGACATGTGGCACTCGAGAACTGCCGAGGCAAAGCTATTACATAGCACTTTGTTTTCAATAAAATGTATTAAATTAAAAAAAATAACTAACATAATTTTTTTTAATTAATAGAAAAGGCTATAGCCTTTTCTTTTTGAGCGTTACTGATACGCCAATAAAAAAAGACATGTGGCACTCGAGAACTGCCGAGGCAAAGCTATTACATAGCATTTTGTTTTCAATAAAATGTATTAAATTAAAAAAAAATAACTAACATAATTTTTTTTAATTAATAGAAAAGGCTATAGCCTTTTCTTTTTGAGCGTTACTGATATGCCAATAAAAAAAGACATGTGGCACTCGAGAACTGCCGAGGCAAAGCTATTACATAGCATTTTGTTTTCAATAAAATGTATTAAATTAAAAAAAAATAACTAACATAATTTTTTTTAATTAATAGAAAAGGCTATAGCCTTTTCTTTTTGAGCGTTACTGATATGCCAATAAAAAAAGACATGTGGCACTCGAGAACTGCCGAGGCAAAGCTATTACATAGCATTTTGTTTTCAATAAAATGTATTAAATTAAAAAAAAATAACTAACATAATTTTTTTTAATTAATAGAAAAGGCTATAGCCTTTTCTTTTTGAGCGTTACTGATACGCCAATAAAAAAAGACATGTGGCACTCGAGAACTGCCGAGGCAAAGCTATTACATAGCATTTTGTTTTCAATAAAATGTATTAAATTAAAAAAAATAACTAACATAATTTTTTTTAATTAATAGAAAAGGCTATAGACAGGCTATAGCCTTTTCTTTTTGAGCGTTACTGATAATAAAAAAAGACATGTGGCACTCGGGAACTGCCGAGGCAAAGCTATTACATAGCATTTTGTTTTCAATAAAATGTATTAAATTAAAAAAAATAACTAAAATAATTTTTTTTAATTAATAGAAAAGGCTATAATAGCCTTTTCTTTTTGAGCGTTACTGATACGCCAATAAAAAAAGACATGTGGCACTCGAGAACTGCCGAGGCAAAGCTATTACATAGCATTTTGTTTTCAATAAAATGTATTAAATTAAAAAAAATAACTAACATAATTTTTTTTAATTAATAGAAAAGGCTATAATAGCCTTTTCTTTTTGAGCGTTACTGATACGCCAATAAAAAAAGACATGTGGCACTCGAGAACTGCCGAGGCAAAGCTATTACATAGCACTTTGTTTTCAATAAAATGTATTAAATTAAAAAAAATAACTAAAATAATTTTTTTTAATTAATAGAAAAGGCTATAATAGCCTTTTCTTTTTGAGCGTTACTGATACGCCAATAAAAAAAGACATGTGGCACTCGAGAACTGCCGAGGCAAAGCTATTACATAGCATTTTGTTTTCAATAAAATGTATTAAATTAAAAAAAATAACTAACATAATTTTTTTTAATTAATAGAAAAGGCTATAATAGCCTTTTCTTTTTGAGCGTTACTGATACGCCAATAAAAAAAGACATGTGGCACTCGAGAACTGCCGAGGCAAAGCTATTACATAGCACTTTGTTTTCAATAAAATGTATTAAATTAAAAAAAATAACTAACATAATTTTTTTTAATTAATAGAAAAGGCTATAATAGCCTTTTCTTTTTGAGCGTTACTGATACGCCAATAAAAAAAGACATGTGGCACTCGAGAACTGCCGAGGCAAAGCTATTACATAGCACTTTGTTTTCAATAAAATGTATTAAATTAAAAAAAATAACTAAAATAATTTTTTTTAATTAATAGAAAAGGCTATAATAGCCTTTTCTTTTTGAGCGTTACTGATACGCCAATAAAAAAAGACATGTGGCACTCGAGAACTGCCGAGGCAAAGCTATTACATAGCATTTTGTTTTCAATAAAATGTATTAAATTAAAAAAAATAACTAACATAATTTTTTTTAATTAATAGAAAAGGCTATAATAGCCTTTTCTTTTTGAGCGTTACTGATACGCCAATAAAAAAAGACATGTGGCACTCGAGAACTGCCGAGGCAAAGCTATTACATAGCACTTTGTTTTCAATAAAATGTATTAAATTAAAAAAAATAACTAAAATAATTTTTTTTAATTAATAGAAAAGGCTATAATAGCCTTTTCTTTTTGAGCGTTACTGATACGCCAATAAAAAAAGACATGTGGCACTCGAGAACTGCCGAGGCAAAGCTATTACATAGCATTTTGTTTTCAATAAAATGTATTAAATTAAAAAAAATAACTAACATAATTTTTTTTAATTAATAGAAAAGGCTATAATAGCCTTTTCTTTTTGAGCGTTACTGATACGCCAATAAAAAAAGACATGTGGCACTCGAGAACTGCCGAGGCAAAGCTATTACATAGCATTTTGTTTTCAATAAAATGTATTAAATTAAAAAAAAATAACTAACATAATTTTTTTTAATTAATAGAAAAGGCTATAATAGCCTTTTTTTTTTGAGCGTTACTGATACGCCAATAAAAAAAGACATGTGGCACTCGAGAACTGCCGAGGCAAAGCTATTACATAGCATTTTGTTTTCAATAAAATGTATTAATTTAAAAAAAAAATAACTAACATAATTTTTTTTAATTAATAGAAAAGGCTATAATAGCCTTTTCTTTTTGAGCGTTACTGATACGCCAATAAAAAAAGACATGTGGCACTCGAGAACTGCCGAGGCAAAGCTATTACATAGCACTTTGTTTTCAATAAAATGTATTAAATTAAAAAAAATAACTAAAATAATTTTTTTTAATTAATAGAAAAGGCTATAATAGCCTTTTCTTTTTGAGCGTTACTGATACGCCAATAAAAAAAGACATGTGGCACTCGAGAACTGCCGAGGCAAAGCTATTACATAGCATTTTGTTTTCAATAAAATGTATTAAATTAAAAAAAATAACTAACATAATTTTTTTTAATTAATAGAAAAGGCTATAATAGCCTTTTCTTTTTGAGCGTTACTGATACGCCAATAAAAAAAGACATGTGGCACTCGAGAACTGCCGAGGCAAAGCTATTACATAGCACTTTGTTTTCAATAAAATGTATTAAATTAAAAAAAAATAACTAACATAATTTTTTTTAATTAATAGAAAAGGCTATAGCCTTTTCTTTTTGAGCGTTACTGATATGCCAATAAAAAAAGACATGTGGCACTCGAGAACTGCCGAGGCAAAGCTATTACATAGCATTTTGTTTTCAATAAAATGTATTAATTTAAAAAAAATAACTAACATAATTTTTTTTAATTAATAGAAAAGGCTATAATAGCCTTTTCTTTTTGAGCGTTACTGATACGCCAATAAAAAAAGACATGTGGCACTCGAGAACTGCCGAGGCAAAGCTATTACATAGCACTTTGTTTTCAATAAAATGTATTAAATTAAAAAAAATAACTAACATAATTTTTTTTAATTAATAGAAAAGGCTATAATAGCCTTTTCTTTTTGAGCGTTACTGATACGCCAATAAAAAAAGACATGTGGCACTCGAGAACTGCCGAGGCAAAGCTATTACATAGCATTTTGTTTTCAATAAAATGTATTAAATTAAAAAAAATAACTAACATAATTTTTTTTAATTAATAGAAAAGGCTATAATAGCCTTTTCTTTTTGAGCGTTACTGATACGCCAATAAAAAAAGACATGTGGCACTCGAGAACTGCCGAGGCAAAGCTATTACATAGCACTTTGTTTTCAATAAAATGTATTAAATTAAAAAAAAATAACTAACATAATTTTTTTTAATTAATAGAAAAGGCTATAGCCTTTTCTTTTTGAGCGTTACTGATACGCCAATAAAAAAAGACATGTGGCACTCGAGAACTGCCGAGGCAAAGCTATTACATAGCACTTTGTTTTCAATAAAATGTATTAAATTAAAAAAAAATAACTAACATAATTTTTTTTAATTAATAGAAAAGGCTATAGCCTTTTCTTTTTGAGCGTTACTGATACGCCAATAAAAAAAGACATGTGGCACTCGAGAACTGCCGAGGCAAAGCTATTACATAGCATTTTGTTTTCAATAAAATGTATTAAATTAAAAAAAAATAACTAACATAATTTTTTTTAATTAATAGAAAAGGCTATAGCCTTTTCTTTTTGAGCGTTACTGATACGCCAATAAAAAAAGACATGTGGCACTCGAGAACTGCCGAGGCAAAGCTATTACATAGCATTTTGTTTTCAATAAAATGTATTAAATTAAAAAAAATAACTAACATAATTTTTTTTAATTAATAGAAAAGGCTATAGACAGGCTATAGCCTTTTCTTTTTGAGCGTTACTGATACGCCAATAAAAAAAGACATGTGGCACTCGAGAACTGCCGAGGCAAAGCTATTACATAGCACTTTGTTTTCAATAAAATGTATTAAATTAAAAAAAAATAACTAACATAATTTTTTTTAATTAATAGAAAAGGCTATAGCCTTTTCTTTTTGAGCGTTACTGATACGCCAATAAAAAAAGACATGTGGCACTCGAGAACTGCCGAGGCAAAGCTATTACATAGCACTTTGTTTTCAATAAAATGTATTAAATTAAAAAAAAATAACTAACATAATTTTTTTTAATTAATAGAAAAGGCTATAGCCTTTTCTTTTTGAGCGTTACTGATACGCCAATAAAAAAAGACATGTGGCACTCGAGAACTGCCGAGGCAAAGCTATTACATAGCATTTTGTTTTCAATAAAATGTATTAAATTAAAAAAAATAACTAACATAATTTTTTTTAATTAATAGAAAAGGCTATAGACAGGCTATAGCCTTTTCTTTTTGAGCGTTACTGATACGCCAATAAAAAAAGACATGTGGCACTCGGGAACTGCCGAGGCAAAGCTATTACATAGCACTTTGTTTTCAATAAAATGTATTAAATTAAAAAAAAATAACTAACATAATTTTTTTTAATTAATAGAAAAGGCTATAGCCTTTTCTTTTTGAGCGTTACTGATATGCCAATAAAAAAAGACATGTGGCACTCGAGAACTGCCGAGGCAAAGCTATTACATAGCATTTTGTTTTCAATAAAATGTATTAATTTAAAAAAAAAATAACTAACATAATTTTTTTTAATTAATAGAAAAGGCTATAATAGCCTTTTCTTTTTGAGCGTTACTGATACGCCAATAAAAAAAGACATGTGGCACTCGAGAACTGCCGAGGCAAAGCTATTACATAGCACTTTGTTTTCAATAAAATGTATTAAATTAAAAAAAATAACTAAAATAATTTTTTTTAATTAAGAGAAAAAGGCTATAATAGCCTTTTCTTTTTGAGCGTTACTGATACGCCAATAAAAAAAGACATGTGGCACTCGAGAACTGCCGAGGCAAAGCTATTACATAGCATTTTGTTTTCAATAAAATGTATTAAATTAAAAAATAATAACTAACATAATGTCTAAGAACGTGGGTTCGAGCCCAGCTTCAGACAAGTCATAACATCCAGCATTTTTCAGATGTGCATTAGTATGCGATTGTATTTGTTGTTGTCGGACTGTTTAAGTGATGAAGGCATAGCACTGGTCACTGAACAGTTCTGGCAGCAATTGATACTGGTGTATGCTAGCGCACATCACAGCGCCCTCCTTCGTCGGTATTGTTGCAAAATCGCCGGCGAAGTAAAATAATTAATAGAATGGCTACAACAGCTTAAAACACATTTAATGCGCCTACTTGATATCAGAGGCGCTGCAACACTGATCTAAAAACTAACACAACGCGCAATATCAGAGTTGTAAAAATTAAGCTTTCTCTCTTTCACCATCTGTCCTCTCTCACTATCCCTTTCCCAAAGAAGGTAACACACCTACGGGTTGGTAGGCATACTAATTGCCTGAGTGTTTACTTCCCTTTTAAAAAAAAAAAAAAAAAAAAAGACATGTGGCACTCGAGAACTGCCGAGGCAAAGCTATTACATAGCATTTTGTTTTCAATAAAATGTATTAAATTAAAAAAAAATAACTAACATAATTTTTTTTAATTAATAGAAAAGGCTATAGCCTTTTCTTTTTGAGCGTTACTGATACGCCAATAAAAAAAGACATGTGGCACTCGAGAACTGCCGAGGCAAAGCTATTACATAGCATTTTGTTTTCAATAAAATGTATTAAATTAAAAAAAATAACTAACATAATTTTTTTTAATTAATAGAAAAGGCTATAGACAGGCTATAGCCTTTTCTTTTTGAGCGTTACTGATACGCCAATAAAAAAAGACATGTGGCACTCGGGAACTGCCGAGGCAAAGCTATTACATAGCATTTTGTTTTCAATAAAATGTATTAAATTAAAAAAAAATAACTAACATAATTTTTTTTAATTAATAGAAAAGGCTATAGCCTTTTCTTTTTGAGCGTTACTGATACGCCAATAAAAAAAGACATGTGGCACTCGAGAACTGCCGAGGCAAAGCTATTACATAGCATTTTGTTTTCAATAAAATGTATTAAATTAAAAAAAATAACTAATATAATTTTTTTTAATTAATAGAAAAGGCTATAGACAGGCTATAGCCTTTTCTTTTTGAGCGTTACTGATACGCCAATAAAAAAAGACATGTGGCACTCGGGAACTGCCGAGGCAAAGCTATTACATAGCATTTTGTTTTCAATAAAATGTATTAAATTAAAAAAAATAACTAAAATATTTTTTTTTAATTAATAGAAAAGGCTATAGCCTTTTCTTTTTGAGCGTTACTGATACGCCAATAAAAAAAGACATGTGGCACTCGAGAACTGCCGAGGCAAAGCTATTACATAGCACTTTGTTTTCAATAAAATGTATTAAATTAAAAAAAAATAACTAACATAATTTTTTTTAATTAATAGAAAAGGCTATAGCCTTTTCTTTTTGAGCGTTACTGATACGCCAATAAAAAAAGACATGTGGCACTCGAGAACTGCCGAGGCAAAGCTATTACATAGCATTTTGTTTTCAATAAAATGTATTAAATTAAAAAAAATAACTAACATAATTTTTTTTAATTAATAGAAAAGGCTATAATAGCCTTTTCTTCTTGAGCGTTACTGATACGCCAATAAAAAAAGACATGTGGCACTCGAGAACTGCCGAGGCAAAGCTATTACATAGCACTTTGTTTTCAATAAAATGTATTAAATTAAAAAAAAATAACTAACATAATTTTTTTTAATTAATAGAAAAGGCTATAGCCTTTTCTTTTTGAGCGTTACTGATACGCCAATAAAAAAAGACATGTGGCACTCGAGAACTGCCGAGGCAAAGCTATTACATAGCACTTTGTTTTCAATAAAATGTATTAAATTAAAAAAAAATAACTAACATAATTTTTTTTAATTAATAGAAAAGGCTATAGCCTTTTCTTTTTGAGCGTTACTGATATGCCAATAAAAAAAGACATGTGGCACTCGAGAACTGCCGAGGCAAAGCTATTACATAGCATTTTGTTTTCAATAAAATGTATTAATTTAAAAAAAAAATAACTAACATAATTTTTTTTAATTAATAGAAAAGGCTATAGCCTTTTCTTTTTGAGCGTTACTGATACGCCAATAAAAAAAGACATGTGGCACTCGAGAACTGCCGAGGCAAAGCTATTACATAGCATTTTGTTTTCAATAAAATGTATTAAATTAAAAAAAAATAACTAACATAATTTCTTTTAATTAATAGAAAAGGCTATAGCCTTTTCTTTTTGAGCGTTACTGATACGCCAATAAAAAAAGACATGTGGCACTCGAGAACTGCCGAGGCAAAGCTATAACATAGCATTTTGTTTTCAATAAAATGTATTAAATTAAAAAAAAAATAACTAACATAATTTTTTTTAATTAATAGAAAAGGCTATAGCCTTTTCTTTTTGAGCGTTACTGATACGCCAATAAAAAAAGACATATGGCACTCGAGAACTGCCGAGGCAAAGCTATTACATAGCATTTTGTTTTCAATAAAATGTATTAATTTAAAAAAAAAATAACTAACATAATTTTTTTTAATTAATAGAAAAGGCTATAGCCTTTTCTTTTTGAGCGTTACTGATACGCCAATAAAAAAAGACATGTGGCACTCGAGAACTGCCGAGGCAAAGCTATTACATAGCATTTTGTTTTCAATAAAATGTATTAAATTAAAAAAAATAACTAACATAATTTTTTTTAATTAATAGAAAAGGCTATAATAGCCTTTTCTTCTTGAGCGTTACTGATACGCCAATAAAAAAAGACATGTGGCACTCGAGAACTGCCGAGGCAAAGCTATTACATAGCACTTTGTTTTCAATAAAATGTATTAAATTAAAAAAAAATAACTAACATAATTTTTTTTAATTAATAGAAAAGGCTATAGCCTTTTCTTTTTGAGCGTTACTGATACGCCAATAAAAAAAGACATGTGGCACTCGAGAACTGCCGAGGCAAAGCTATTACATAGCACTTTGTTTTCAATAAAATGTATTAAATTAAAAAAAAATAACTAACATAATTTTTTTTAATTAATAGAAAAGGCTATAGCCTTTTCTTTTTGAGCGTTACTGATATGCCAATAAAAAAAGACATGTGGCACTCGAGAACTGCCGAGGCAAAGCTATTACATAGCATTTTGTTTTCAATAAAATGTATTAATTTAAAAAAAAAATAACTAACATAATTTTTTTTAATTAATAGAAAAGGCTATAGCCTTTTCTTTTTGAGCGTTACTGATACGCCAATAAAAAAAGACATGTGGCACTCGAGAACTGCCGAGGCAAAGCTATTACATAGCATTTTGTTTTCAATAAAATGTATTAAATTAAAAAAAAATAACTAACATAATTTCTTTTAATTAATAGAAAAGGCTATAGCCTTTTCTTTTTGAGCGTTACTGATACGCCAATAAAAAAAGACATGTGGCACTCGAGAACTGCCGAGGCAAAGCTATAACATAGCATTTTGTTTTCAATAAAATGTATTAAATTAAAAAAAAAATAACTAACATAATTTTTTTTAATTAATAGAAAAGGCTATAGCCTTTTCTTTTTGAGCGTTACTGATACGCCAATAAAAAAAGACATATGGCACTCGAGAACTGCCGAGGCAAAGCTATTACATAGCATTTTGTTTTCAATAAAATGTATTAATTTAAAAAAAAAATAACTAACATAATTTTTTTTAATTAATAGAAAAGGCTATAGCCTTTTCTTTTTGAGCGTTACTGATACGCCAATAAAAAAAGACATGTGGCACTCGAGAACTGCCGAGGCAAAGCTATTACATAGCATTTTGTTTTCAATAAAATGTATTAATTTAAAAAAAAAATAACTAACATAATTTTTTTTAATTAATAGAAAAGGCTATAGCCTTTTCTTTTTGAGCGTTACTGATACGCCAATAAAAAAAGACATGTGGCACTCGAGAACTGCCGAGGCAAAGCTATTACATAGCATTTTGTTTTCAATAAAATGTATTAAATTAAAAAAAAATAACTAACATAATTTTTTTTAATTAATAGAAAAGGCTATAGCCTTTTCTTTTTGAGCGTTACTGATACGCCAATAAAAAAAGACATGTGGCACTCGAGAACTGCCGAGGCAAAGCTATTACATAGCATTTTGTTTTCAATAAAATGTATTAAATTAAAAAAAAATAACTAACATAATTTTTTTTAATTAATAGAAAAGGCTATAGCCTTTTCTTTTTGAGCGTTACTGATACGCCAATAAAAAAAGACATGTGGCACTCGAGAACTGCCGAGGCAAAGCTATTACATAGCATTTTGTTTTCAATAAAATGTATTAAATTAAAAAAAAAATAACTAACATAATTTTTTTTAATTAATAGAAAAGGCTATAGCCTTTTCTTTTTGAGCGTTACTGATACGCCAATAAAAAAAGACATGTGGCACTCGAGAACTGCCGAGGCAAAGCTATTACATAGCATTTTGTTTTCAATAAAATGTATTAAATTAAAAAAAAATAACTAACATAATTTTTTTTAATTAATAGAAAAGGCTATAGCCTTTTCTTTTTGAGCGTTACTGATACGCCAATAAAAAAAGACATGTGGCACTCGAGAACTGCCGAGGCAAAGCTATTACATAGCATTTTGTTTTCAATAAAATGTATTAATTTAAAAAAAAAATAACTAACATAATTTTTTTTAATTAATAGAAAAGGCTATAGCCTTTTCTTTTTGAGCGTTACTGATACGCCAATAAAAAAAGACATGTGGCACTCGAGAACTGCCGAGGCAAAGCTATTACATAGCATTTTGTTTTCAATAAAATGTATTAAATTAAAAAAAAATAACTAACATAATTTTTTTTAATTAATAGAAAAGGCTATAGCCTTTTCTTTTTGAGCGTTACTGATACGCCAATAAAAAAAGACATGTGGCACTCGAGAACTGCCGAGGCAAAGCTATTACATAGCATTTTGTTTTCAATAAAATGTATTAAATTAAAAAAAAATAACTAACATAATTTTTTTTAATTAATAGAAAAGGCTATAGCCTTTTCTTTTTGAGCGTTACTGATACGCCAATAAAAAAAGACATGTGGCACTCGAGAACTGCCGAGGCAAAGCTATTACATAGCATTTTGTTTTCAATAAAATGTATTAAATTAAAAAAAAATAACTAACATAATTTTTTTTAATTAATAGAAAAGGCTATAGCCTTTTCTTTTTGAGCGTTACTGATACGCCAATAAAAAAAGACATGTGGCACTCGAGAACTGCCGAGGCAAAGCTATTACATAGCATTTTGTTTTCAATAAAATGTATTAATTTAAAAAAAAAATAACTAACATAATTTTTTTTAATTAATAGAAAAGGCTATAGCCTTTTCTTTTTGAGCGTTACTGATACGCCAATAAAAAAAGACATATGGCACTCGAGAACTGCCGAGGCAAAGCTATTACATAGCATTTTGTTTTCAATAAAATGTATTAATTTAAAAAAAAAATAACTAACATAATTTTTTTTAATTAATAGAAAAGGCTATAGCCTTTTCTTTTTGAGCGTTACTGATACGCCAATAAAAAAAGACATGTGGCACTCGAGAACTGCCGAGGCAAAGCTATTACATAGCATTTTGTTTTCAATAAAATGTATTAATTTAAAAAAAAAATAACTAACATAATTTTTTTTAATTAATAGAAAAGGCTATAGCCTTTTCTTTTTGAGCGTTACTGATACGCCAATAAAAAAAGACATGTGGCACTCGAGAACTGCCGAGGCAAAGCTATTACATAGCATTTTGTTTTCAATAAAATGTATTAAATTAAAAAAAAATAACTAACATAATTTTTTTTAATTAATAGAAAAGGCTATAGCCTTTTCTTTTTGAGCGTTACTGATACGCCAATAAAAAAAGACATGTGGCACTCGAGAACTGCCGAGGCAAAGCTATTACATAGCATTTTGTTTTCAATAAAATGTATTAAATTAAAAAAAAATAACTAACATAATTTTTTTTAATTAATAGAAAAGGCTATAGCCTTTTCTTTTTGAGCGTTACTGATACGCCAATAAAAAAAGACATGTGGCACTCGAGAACTGCCGAGGCAAAGCTATTACATAGCATTTTGTTTTCAATAAAATGTATTAAATTAAAAAAAAATAACTAACATAATTTTTTTTAATTAATAGAAAAGGCTATAGCCTTTTCTTTTTGAGCGTTACTGATACGCCAATAAAAAAAGACATGTGGCACTCGAGAACTGCCGAGGCAAAGCTATTACATAGCATTTTGTTTTCAATAAAATGTATTAAATTAAAAAAAAAATAACTAACATAATTTTTTTTAATTAATAGAAAAGGCTATAGCCTTTTCTTTTTGAGCGTTACTGATACGCCAATAAAAAAAGACATATGGCACTCGAGAACTGCCGAGGCAAAGCTATTACATAGCATTTTGTTTTCAATAAAATGTATTAAATTAAAAAAAAATAACTAACATAATTTTTTTTAATTAATAGAAAAGGCTATAGCCTTTTCTTTTTGAGCGTTACTGATACGCCAATAAAAAAAGACATGTGGCACCCGAGAACTGCCGAGGCAAAGCTATTACATAGCATTTTGTTTTCAATAAAATGTATTAAATTAAAAAAAAATAACTAACATAATTTTTTTTTAATTAATACAAAAGGCTATATATAGCCTTTTCTTTTTGAGCGTTACTGATACGCCAATAAAAAAAGACATGTGGCACTCGAGAACTGCCGAGGCAAAGCTATTACATAGCATTTTGTTTTCAATAAAATGTATTAAATTAAAAAAAATAACTAACATAATTTTTTTTAATTAATAGAAAAGGCTATAGACAGGCTATAGCCTTTTCTTTTTGAGCGTTACTGATACGCCAATAAAAAAAGACATGTGGCACTCGGGAACTGCCGAGGCAAAGCTATTACATAGCATTTTGTTTTCAATAAAATGTATTAAATTAAAAAAAAATAACTAACATAATTTTTTTTAATTTATAGAAAAGGCTATAGCCTTTTCTTTTTGAGCGTTACTGATACGCCAATAAAAAAAGACATGTGGCACTCGAGAACTGCCGAGGCAAAGCTATTACATAGCATTTTGTTTTCAATAAAATGTATTAAATTAAAAAAAATAACTAATATAATTTTTTTTAATTAATAGAAAAGGCTATAGACAGGCTATAGCCTTTTCTTTTTGAGCGTTACTGATACGCCAATAAAAAAAGACATGTGGCACTCGAGAACTGCCGAGGCAAAGCTATTACATAGCATTTTGTTTTCAATAAAATGTATTAATTTAAAAAAAAAATAACTAACATAATTTTTTTTAATTAATAGAAAAGGCTATAGCCTTTTCTTTTTGAGCGTTACTGATATGCCAATAAAAAAAGACATGTGGCACTCGAGAACTGCCGAGGCAAAGCTATTACATAGCATTTTGTTTTCAATAAAATGTATTAATTTAAAAAAAAAATAACTAACATAATTTTTTTTAATTAATAGAAAAGGCTATATATAGCCTTTTCTTTTTGAGCGTTACTGATATGCCAATAAAAAAAGACATGTGGCACTCGAGAACTGCCGAGGCAAAGCTATTACATAGCATTTTGTTTTCAATAAAATGTATTAAATTAAAAAAAATAACTAAAATAATTTTTTTTTAATTAATAGAAAAGGCTATAGCCTTTTCTTTTTGAGCGTTACTGATACGCCAATAAAAAAAGACATGTGGCACTCGAGAACTGCCGAGGCAAAGCTATTACATAGCATTTTGTTTTCAATAAAATGTATTAATTTAAAAAAAAAATAACTAACATAATTTTTTTTAATTAATAGAAAAGGCTATAGCCTTTTCTTTTTGAGCGTTACTGATACGCCAATAAAAAAAGACATGTGGCACTCGAGAACTGCCGAGGCAAAGCTATTACATAGCATTTTGTTTTCAATAAAATGTATTAAATTAAAAAAAAATAACTAACATAATTTTTTTTAATTAATAGAAAAGGCTATAGCCTTTTCTTTTTGAGCGTTACTGATACGCCAATAAAAAAAGACATGTGGCACTCGAGAACTGCCGAGGCAAAGCTATAACATAGCATTTTGTTTTCAATAAAATGTATTAAATTAAAAAAAAAATAACTAACATAATTTTTTTTAATTAATAGAAAAGGCTATAGCCTTTTCTTTTTGAGCGTTACTGATACGCCAATAAAAAAAGACATATGGCACTCGAGAACTGCCGAGGCAAAGCTATTACATAGCATTTTGTTTTCAATAAAATGTATTAAATTAAAAAAAAATAACTAACATAATTTTTTTTAATTAATAGAAAAGGCTATAGCCTTTTCTTTTTGAGCGTTACTGATACGCCAATAAAAAAAGACATGTGGCACTCGAGAACTGCCGAGGCAAAGCTATTACATAGCATTTTGTTTTCAATAAAATGTATTAAATTAAAAAAAAAATAACTAACATAATTTTTTTTAATTAATAGAAAAGGCTATAGCCTTTTCTTTTTGAGCGTTACTGATACGCCAATAAAAAAAGACATGTGGCACTCGAGAACTGCCGAGGCAAAGCTATTACATAGCATTTTGTTTTCAATAAAATGTATTAATTTAAAAAAAAAATAACTAACATAATTTTTTTTAATTAATAGAAAAGGCTATAGCCTTTTCTTTTTGAGCGTTACTGATATGCCAATAAAAAAAGACATGTGGCACTCGAGAACTGCCGAGGCAAAGCTATTACATAGCATTTTGTTTTCAATAAAATGTATTAATTTAAAAAAAAAATAACTAACATAATTTTTTTTAATTAATAGAAAAGGCTATAGCCTTTTCTTTTTGAGCGTTACTGATACGCCAATAAAAAAAGACATGTGGCACTCGAGAACTGCCGAGGCAAAGCTATTACATAGCATTTTGTTTTCAATAAAATGTATTAATTTAAAAAAAAAATAACTAACATAATTTTTTTTAATTAATAGAAAAGGCTATAGCCTTTTCTTTTTGAGCGTTACTGATACGCCAATAAAAAAAGACATGTGGCACTCGAGAACTGCCGAGGCAAAGCTATTACATAGCATTTTGTTTTCAATAAAATGTATTAAATTAAAAAAAAATAACTAACATAATTTTTTTTAATTAATAGAAAAGGCTATAGCCTTTTCTTTTTGAGCGTTACTGATACGCCAATAAAAAAAGACATGTGGCACTCGAGAACTGCCGAGGCAAAGCTATAACATAGCATTTTGTTTTCAATAAAATGTATTAAATTAAAAAAAAAATAACTAACATAATTTTTTTTAATTAATAGAAAAGGCTATAGCCTTTTCTTTTTGAGCGTTACTGATACGCCAATAAAAAAAGACATATGGCACTCGAGAACTGCCGAGGCAAAGCTATTACATAGCATTTTGTTTTCAATAAAATGTATTAAATTAAAAAAAAATAACTAACATAATTTTTTTTAATTAATAGAAAAGGCTATAGCCTTTTCTTTTTGAGCGTTACTGATACGCCAATAAAAAAAGACATGTGGCACTCGAGAACTGCCGAGGCAAAGCTATTACATAGCATTTTGTTTTCAATAAAATGTATTAAATTAAAAAAAAAATAACTAACATAATTTTTTTTAATTAATAGAAAAGGCTATAGCCTTTTCTTTTTGAGCGTTACTGATACGCCAATAAAAAAAGACATGTGGCACTCGAGAACTGCCGAGGCAAAGCTATTACATAGCATTTTGTTTTCAATAAAATGTATTAAATTAAAAAAAAATAACTAACATAATTTTTTTTTAATTAATACAAAAGGCTATATATAGCCTTTTCTTTTTGAGCGTTACTGATACGCCAATAAAAAAAGACATGTGGCACTCGAGAACTGCCGAGGCAAAGCTATTACATAGCATTTTGTTTTCAATAAAATGTATTAAATTAAAAAAAAATAACTAACATAATTTTTTTTAATTAATAGAAAAGGCTATAGCCTTTTCTTTTTGAGCGTTACTGATACGCCAATAAAAAAAGACATGTGGCACTCGAGAACTGCCGAGGCAAAGCTATTACATAGCATTTTGTTTTCAATAAAATGTATTAATTTAAAAAAAAAATAACTAACATAATTTTTTTTAATTAATAGAAAAGGCTATAGCCTTTTCTTTTTGAGCGTTACTGATATGCCAATAAAAAAAGACATGTGGCACTCGAGAACTGCCGAGGCAAAGCTATTACATAGCATTTTGTTTTCAATAAAATGTATTAATTTAAAAAAAAAATAACTAACATAATTTTTTTTAATTAATAGAAAAGGCTATAGCCTTTTCTTTTTGAGCGTTACTGATACGCCAATAAAAAAAGACATGTGGCACTCGAGAACTGCCGAGGCAAAGCTATTACATAGCATTTTGTTTTCAATAAAATGTATTAAATTAAAAAAAAATAACTAACATAATTTTTTTTAATTAATAGAAAAGGCTATAGCCTTTTCTTTTTGAACGTTACTGATACGCCAATAAAAAAAGACATGTGGCACTCGAGAACTGCCGAGGCAAAGCTATAACATAGCATTTTGTTTTCAATAAAATGTATTAAATTAAAAAAAAAATAACTAACATAATTTTTTTTAATTAATAGAAAAGGCTATAGCCTTTTCTTTTTGAGCGTTACTGATACGCCAATAAAAAAAGACATATGGCACTCGAGAACTGCCGAGGCAAAGCTATTACATAGCATTTTGTTTTCAATAAAATGTATTAAATTAAAAAAAAATAACTAACATAATTTTTTTTAATTAATAGAAAAGGCTATAGCCTTTTCTTTTTGAGCGTTACTGATACGCCAATAAAAAAAGACATGTGGCACCCGAGAACTGCCGAGGCAAAGCTATTACATAGCATTTTGTTTTCAATAAAATGTATTAAATTAAAAAAAAATAACTAACATAATTTTTTTTTAATTAATACAAAAGGCTATATATAGCCTTTTCTTTTTGAGCGTTACTGATACGCCAATAAAAAAAGACATGTGGCACTCGAGAACTGCCGAGGCAAAGCTATTACATAGCATTTTGTTTTCAATAAAATGTATTAAATTAAAAAAAAAATAACTAACATAATTTTTTTTAATTAATAGAAAAGGCTATAGCCTTTTCTTTTTGAGCGTTACTGATACGCCAATAAAAAAAGACATGTGGCACTCGAGAACTGCCGAGGCAAAGCTATTACATAGCATTTTGTTTTCAATAAAATGTATTAAATTAAAAAAAATAACTAACATAATTTTTTTTAATTAATAGAAAAGGCTATAGACAGGCTATAGCCTTTTCTTTTTGAGCGTTACTGATACGCCAATAAAAAAAGACATGTGGCACTCGGGAACTGCCGAGGCAAAGCTATTACATAGCATTTTGTTTTCAATAAAATGTATTAAATTAAAAAAAAATAACTAACATAATTTTTTTTAATTAATAGAAAAGGCTATAGCCTTTTCTTTTTGAGCGTTACTGATACGCCAATAAAAAAAGACATGTGGCACTCGAGAACTGCCGAGGCAAAGCTATTACATAGCATTTTGTTTTCAATAAAATGTATTAAATTAAAAAAAAATAACTAACATAATTTTTTTTAATTAATAGAAAAGGCTATAGCCTTTTCTTTTTGAGCGTTACTGATACGCCAATAAAAAAAGACATGTGGCACTCGAGAACTGCCGAGGCAAAGCTATTACATAGCATTTTGTTTTCAATAAAATGTATTAAATTAAAAAAAAATAACTAACATAATTTTTTTTAATTAATAGAAAAGGCTATAGCCTTTTCTTTTGAGCGTTACTGATACGCCAATAAAAAAAGACATGTGGCACTCGAGAACTGCCGAGGCAAAGCTATTACATAGCATTTTGTTTTCAATAAAATGTATTAAATTAAAAAAAAATAACTAACATAATTTTTTTTAATTAATAGAAAAGGCTATAGCCTTTTCTTTTTGAGCGTTACTGATACGCCAATAAAAAAAGACATGTGGCACTCGAGAACTGCCGAGGCAAAGCTATTACATAGCATTTTGTTTTCAATAAAATGTATTAAATTAAAAAAAAATAACTAACATAATTTTTTTTAATTAATAGAAAAGGCTATAGCCTTTTCTTTTTGAGCGTTACTGATACGCCAATAAAAAAAGACATGTGGCACTCGGGAACTGCCGAGGCAAAGCTATTACATAGCATTTTGTTTTCAATAAAATGTATTAAATTAAAAAAAAATAACTAACATAATTTTTTTTAATTAATAGAAAAGGCTATAGCCTTTTCTTTTTGAGCGTTACTGATACGCCAATAAAAAAAGACATGTGGCACTCGAGAACTGCCGAGGCAAAGCTATTACATAGCATTTTGTTTTCAATAAAATGTATTAAATTAAAAAAAAATAACTAACATAATTTTTTTTAATTAATAGAAAAGGCTATAGCCTTTTCTTTTTGAGCGTTACTGATACGCCAATAAAAAAAGACATGTGGCACTCGGGAACTGCCGAGGCAAAGCTATTACATAGCATTTTGTTTTCAATAAAATGTATTAAATTAAAAAAAAATAACTAACATAATTTTTTTTAATTAATAGAAAAGGCTATAGCCTTTTCTTTTTGAGCGTTACTGATACGCCAATAAAAAAAGACATGTGGCACTCGAGAACTGCCGAGGCAAAGCTATTACATAGCATTTTGTTTTCAATAAAATGTATTAAATTAAAAAAAAATAACTAACATAATTTTTTTTAATTAATAGAAAAGGCTATAGCCTTTTCTTTTTGAGCGTTACTGATACGCCAATAAAAAAAGACATGTGGCACTCGAGAACTGCCGAGGCAAAGCTATTACATAGCATTTTGTTTTCAATAAAATGTATTAAATTAAAAAAAAATAACTAACATAATTTTTTTTAATTAATAGAAAAGGCTATAGCCTTTTCTTTTTGAGCGTTACTGATACGCCAATAAAAAAAGACATGTGGCACTCGGGAACTGCCGAGGCAAAGCTATTACATAGCATTTTGTTTTCAATAAAATGTATTAAATTAAAAAAAAATAACTAACATATTTTTTTTAATTAATAGAAAAGGCTATAGCCTTTTCTTTTTGAGCGTTACTGATACGCCAATAAAAAAAGACATGTGGCACTCGAGAACTGCCGAGGCAAAGCTATTACATAGCATTTTGTTTTCAATAAAATGTATTAAATTAAAAAAAAATAACTAACATAATTTTTTTTAATTAATAGAAAAGGCTATAGCCTTTTCTTTTTGAGCGTTACTGATACGCCAATAAAAAAAGACATGTGGCACTCGAGAACTGCCGAGGCAAAGCTATTACATAGCATTTTGTTTTCAATAAAATGTATTAAATTAAAAAAAAATAACTAACATAATTTTTTTTAATTAATAGAAAAGGCTATATAGCCTTTTCTTTTTGAGCGTTACTGATACGCCAATAAAAAAAGACATGTGGCACTCGAGAACTGCCGAGGCAAAGCTATTACATAGCATTTTGTTTTCAATAAAATGTATTAAATTAAAAAAAATAACTAACATAATTTTTTTTAATTAATAGAAAAGGCTATAGACAGGCTATAGCCTTTTCTTTTTGAGCGTTACTGATACGCCAATAAAAAAAGACATGTGGCACTCGAGAACTGCCGAGGCAAAGCTATTACATAGCATTTTGTTTTCAATAAAATGTATTAAATTAAAAAAAATAACTAACATAATTTTTTTTAATTAATAGAAAAGGCTATAGACAGGCTATAGCCTTTTCTTTTTGAGCGTTACTGATACGCCAATAAAAAAAGACATGTGGCACTCGGGAACTGCCGAGGCAAAGCTATTACATAGCATTTTGTTTTCAATAAAATGTATTAAATTAAAAAAAATAACTAACATAATTTTTTTTAATTAATAGAAAAGGCTATAATAGCCTTTTCTTTTTGAGCGTTACTGATACGCCAATAAAAAAAGACATGTGGCACTCGAGAACTGCCGAGGCAAAGCTATTACATAGCACTTTGTTTTCAATAAAATGTATTAAATTAAAAAAAAATAACTAACATAATTTTTTTTAATTAATAGAAAAGGCTATAGCCTTTTCTTTTTGAGCGTTACTGATATGCCAATAAAAAAAGACATGTGGCACTCGAGAACTGCCGAGGCAAAGCTATTACATAGCATTTTGTTTTCAATAAAATGTATTAATTTAAAAAAAAATAACTAACATAATTTTTTTTAATTAATAGAAAAGGCTATAGCCTTTTCTTTTTGAGCGTTACTGATACGCCAATAAAAAAAGACATGTGGCACTCGAGAACTGCCGAGGCAAAGCTATTACATAGCATTTTGTTTTCAATAAAATGTATTAAATTAAAAAAAAATAACTAACATAATTTTTTTTAATTAATAGAAAAGGCTATAGCCTTTTCTTTTTGAGCGTTACTGATACGCCAATAAAAAAAGACATGTGGCACTCGAGAACTGCCGAGGCAAAGCTATTACATAGCATTTTGTTTTCAATAAAATGTATTAAATTAAAAAAAATAACTAACATAATTTTTTTTAATTAATAGAAAAGGCTATAATAGCCTTTTCTTTTTGAGCGTTACTGATACGCCAATAAAAAAAGACATGTGGCACTCGAGAACTGCCGAGGCAAAGCTATTACATAGCATTTTGTTTTCAATAAAATGTATTAAATTAAAAAAAATAACTAACATAATTTTTTTTAATTAATAGAAAAGGCTATAATAGCCTTTTCTTTTTGAGCGTTACTGATACGCCAATAAAAAAAGACATGTGGCACTCGAGAACTGCCGAGGCAAAGCTATTACATAGCACTTTGTTTTCAATAAAATGTATTAAATTAAAAAAAAATAACTAACATAATTTTTTTTAATTAATAGAAAAGGCTATAGCCTTTTCTTTTTGAGCGTTACTGATATGCCAATAAAAAAAGACATGTGGCACTCGAGAACTGCCGAGGCAAAGCTATTACATAGCATTTTGTTTTCAATAAAATGTATTAATTTAAAAAAAAATAACTAACATAATTTTTTTTAATTAATAGAAAAGGCTATAGCCTTTTCTTTTTGAGCGTTACTGATACGCCAATAAAAAAAGACATGTGGCACTCGAGAACTGCCGAGGCAAAGCTATTACATAGCATTTTGTTTTCAATAAAATGTATTAAATTAAAAAAAAAATAACTAACATAATTTTTTTTAATTAATAGAAAAGGCTATAGCCTTTTCTTTTTGAGCGTTACTGATACGCCAATAAAAAAAGACATATGGCACTCGAGAACTGCCGAGGCAAAGCTATTACATAGCATTTTGTTTTCAATAAAATGTATTAAATAAAAAAAAAAATAACTAACATAATTTTTTTTAATTAATAGAAAAGGCTATAGCCTTTTCTTTTTGAGCGTTACTGATACGCCAATAAAAAAAGACATATGGCACTCGAGAACTGCCGAGGCAAAGCTATTACATAGCATTTTGTTTTCAATAAAATGTATTAAATTAAAAAAAAATAACTAACATAATTTTTTTTAATTAATAGAAAAGGCTATAGCCTTTTCTTTTTGAGCGTTACTGATACGCCAATAAAAAAAGACATGTGGCACTCGAGAACTGCCGAGGCAAAGCTATTACATAGCATTTTGTTTTCAATAAAATGTATTAAATTAAAAAAAAATAACTAACATAATTTTTTTTAATTAATAGAAAAGGCTATAGCCTTTTCTTTTTGAGCGTTACTGATACGCCAATAAAAAAAGACATGTGGCACTCGAGAACTGCCGAGGCAAAGCTATTACATAGCATTTTGTTTTCAATAAAATGTATTAAATTAAAAAAAAATAACTAACATAATTTTTTTTAATTAATAGAAAAGGCTATAGCCTTTTCTTTTTGAGCGTTACTGATACGCCAATAAAAAAAGACATGTGGCACTCGAGAACTGCCGAGGCAAAGCTATTACATAGCATTTTGTTTTCAATAAAATGTATTAAATTAAAAAAAATAACTAACATAATTTTTTTTAATTAATAGAAAAGGCTATAGACAGGCTATAGCCTTTTCTTTTTGAGCGTTACTGATACGCCAATAAAAAAAGACATGTGGCACTCGAGAACTGCCGAGGCAAAGCTATTACATAGCATTTTGTTTTCAATAAAATGTATTAAATTAAAAAAAATAACTAACATAATTTTTTTTAATTAATAGAAAAGGCTATAGACAGGCTATAGCCTTTTCTTTTTGAGCGTTACTGATACGCCAATAAAAAAAGACATGTGGCACTCGGGAACTGCCGAGGCAAAGCTATTACATAGCATTTTGTTTTCAATAAAATGTATTAAATTAAAAAAAATAACTAACATAATTTTTTTTAATTAATAGAAAAGGCTATAATAGCCTTTTCTTTTTGAGCGTTACTGATACGCCAATAAAAAAAGACATGTGGCACTCGAGAACTGCCGAGGCAAAGCTATTACATAGCACTTTGTTTTCAATAAAATGTATTAAATTAAAAAAAAATAACTAACATAATTTTTTTTAATTAATAGAAAAGGCTATAGCCTTTTCTTTTTGAGCGTTACTGATACGCCAATAAAAAAAGACATGTGGCACTCGAGAACTGCCGAGGCAAAGCTATTACATAGCATTTTGTTTTCAATAAAATGTATTAAATTAAAAAAAATAACTAACATAATTTTTTTTAATTAATAGAAAAGGCTATAGCCTTTTCTTTTTGAGCGTTACTGATACGCCAAAAAAAGACATGTGGCACTCGAGAACTGCCGAGGCAAAGCTATTACATAGCATTTTGTTTTCAATAAAATGTATTAAATTAAAAAAAATAACTAACATAATTTTTTTTAATTAATAGAAAAGGCTATAGCCTTTTCTTTTTGAGCGTTACTGATACGCCAAAAAAAAAGACATGTGGCACTCGAGAACTGCCGAGGCAAAGCTATTACATAGCATTTTGTTTTCAATAAAATGTATTAAATTAAAAAAAAATAACTAACATAATTTTTTTTAATTAATACAAAAGGCTATATATAGCCTTTTCTTTTTGAGCGTTACTGATACGCCAATAAAAAAAGACATGTGGCACTCGAGAACTGCCGAGGCAAAGCTATTACATAGCATTTTGTTTTCAATAAAATGTATTAAATTAAAAAAAATAACTAACATAATTTTTTTTAATTAATAGAAAAGGCTATAGCCTTTTCTTTTTGAGCGTTACTGATACGCCAATAAAAAAAGACATGTGGCACTCGAGAACTGCCGAGGCAAAGCTATTACATAGCATTTTGTTTTCAATAAAATGTATTAAATTAAAAAAAATAACTAACATAATTTTTTTTAATTAATAGAAAAGGCTATAGCCTTTTCTTTTTGAGCGTTACTGATACGCCAATGAAAAAAGACATGTGGCACTCGAGAACTGCCGAGGCAAAGCTATTACATAGCATTTTGTTTTCAATAAAATGTATTAAATTAAAAAAAATAACTAACATAATTTTTTTTAATTAATAGAAAAGGCTATAGCCTTTTCTTTTTGAGCGTTACTGATACGCCAATAAAAAAAGACATGTGGCACTCGAGAACTGCGAGGCAAAGCTATTACATAGCATTTTGTTTTCAATAAAATGTATTAAATTAAAAAAAATAACTAACATAATTTTTTTTAATTAATAGAAAAGGCTATAGCCTTTTCTTTTTGAGCGTTACTGATACGCCAATAAAAAAAGACATGTGGCACTCGAGAACTGCCGAGGCAAAGCTATTACATAGCATTTTGTTTTCAATAAAATGTATTAAATTAAAAAAAATAACTAACATAATTTTTTTTAATTAATAGAAAAGGCTATAGCCTTTTCTTTTTGAGCGTTACTGATACGCCAATAAAAAAAGACATGTGGCACTCGAGAACTGCCGAGGCAAAGCTATTACATAGCATTTTGTTTTCAATAAAATGTATTAAATTAAAAAAAATAACTAACATAATTTTTTTTAATTAATAGAAAAGGCTATAGCCTTTTCTTTTTGAGCGTTACTGATACGCCAATAAAAAAAGACATGTGGCACTCGAGAACTGCCGAGGCAAAGCTATTACATAGCATTTTGTTTTCAATAAAATGTATTAAATTAAAAAAAATAACTAACATAATTTTTTTTAATTAATAGAAAAGGCTATAACCTTTTCTTTTGAGCGTTACTGATACGCCAATAAAAAAAGACATGTGGCACTCGAGAACTGCCGAGGCAAAGCTATTACATAGCATTTTGTTTTCAATAAAATGTATTAAATTAAAAAAAATAACTAACATAATTTTTTTTAATTAATAGAAAAGGCTATAGCCTTTTCTTTTTGAGCGTTACTGATACGCCAATAAAAAAAGACATGTGGCACTCGAGAACTGCCGAGGCAAAGCTATTACATAGCATTTTGTTTTCAATAAAATGTATTAAATTAAAAAAAATAACTAACATAATTTTTTTTAATTAATAGAAAAGGCTATAACCTTTTCTTTTTCAGCGTTACTGATACGCCAATAAAAAAAGACATGTGGCACTCGAGAACTGCCGAGGCAAAGCTATTACATAGCATTTTGTTTTCAATAAAATGTATTAAATTAAAAAAAATAACTAACATAATTTTTTTTAATTAATAGAAAAGGCTATAGCCGCCGAGGCAAAGCTTTTACATAGCATTTTGTTTTCAATAAAATGTATTAAATTAAAAAAAATAACTAACATAATTTTTTTTAATTAATAGAAAAGGCTATAACCTTTTCTTTTTGAGCGTTACTGATACGCCAATAAAAAAAGACATGTGGCACTCGAGAACTGCCGAGGCAAAGCTATTACATAGCATTTTGTTTTCAATAAAATGTATTAAATTAAAAAAAATAACTAACATAATTTTTTTTAATTAATAGAAAAGGCTATAGCCTTTTCTTTTTGAGCGTTACTGATACGCCAATAAAAAAAGACATGTGGCACTCGAGAACTGCCGAGGCAAAGCTATTACATAGCATTTTGTTTTCAATAAAATGTATTAAATTAAAAAAAAATAACTAACATAATTTTTTTTAATTAATAGAAAAGGCTATAGCCTTTTCTTTTTGAGCGTTACTGATACGCCAATAAAAAAAGACATGTGGCACTCGAGAACTGCCGAGGCAAAGCTATTACATAGCATTTTGTTTTCAATAAAATGTATTAAATTAAAAAAAAATAACTAACATAATTTTTTTTAATTAATAGAAAAGGCTATAGCCTTTTCTTTTTGAGCGTTACTGATACGCCAATAAAAAAAGACATGTGGCACTCGAGAACTGCCGAGGCAAAGCTATTACATAGCATTTTGTTTTCAATAAAATGTATTAAATTAAAAAAAATAACTAACATAATTTTTTTTAATTAATAGAAAAGGCTATAGCCTTTTCTTTTTGAGCGTTACTGATACGCCAATAAAAAAAGACATGTGGCACTCGAGAACTGCCGAGGCAAAGCTATTACATAGCATTTTGTTTTCAATAAAATGTATTAAATTAAAAAAAATAACTAACATAATTTTTTTTAATTAATAGAAAAGGCTATAGCCTTTTCTTTTTGAGCGTTACTGATACGCCAATAAAAAAAGACATGTGGCACTCGAGAACTGCCGAGGCAAAGCTATTACATAGCATTTTGTTTTCAATAAAATGTATTAAATTAAAAAAAAATAACTAACATAATTTTTTTTAATTAATAGAAAAGGCTATAGCCTTTTCTTTTTGAGCGTTACTGATACGCCAATAAAAAAAGACATGTGGCACTCGAGAACTGCCGAGGCAAAGCTATTACATAGCATTTTGCTTTCAATAAAATGTATTAAATTAAAAAAAATAACTAACATAATTTTTTTTAATTAATAGAAAAGGCTATAGCCTTTTCTTTTTGAGCGTTACTGATACGCCAATAAAAAAAGACATGTGGCACTCGAGAACTGCCGAGGCACTATTACATAGCATTTTGTTTTCAATAAAATGTATTAAATTAAAAAAAAATAACTAACATAATTTTCTTTAATTAATAGAAAAGGCTATAGCCTTTTCTTTTTGAGCGTTACTGATACGGCAATAAAAAAAGACATGTGGCACTCGAGAACTGCCGAGGCAAAGCTATTACATAGCATTTTGTTTTCAATAGAATGTATTAAATTAAAAAAAATAACTAACATAATTTTTTTTAATTAATAGAAAAGGCTATAGCCTTTTCTTTTTGAGCGTTACTGATACGCCAATAAAAAAAGACATGTGGCACTCGAGAACTGCCGAGGCAAAGCTATTACATAGCATTTTGTTTTCAATAAAATGTATTAAATTAAAAAAAAATAACTAACATAATTTTTTTTAATTAATAGAAAAGGCTATAGCCTTTTCTTTTTGAGCGTTACTGATACGCCAATAAAAAAAGACATGTGGCACTCGAGAACTGCCGAGGCAAAGCTATTACATAGCATTTTGTTTTCAATAAAATGTATTAAATTAAAAAAAATAACTAACATAATTTTTTTTAATTAATAGAAAAGGCTATAGCCTTTTCTTTTTGAGCGTTACTGATACGCCAATAAAAAAAGACATGTGGCACTCGAGAACTGCCGAGGCAAAGCTATTACATAGCATTTTGTTTTCAATAAAATGTATTAAATTAAAAAAAAATAACTAACATAATTTTTTTTAATTAATAGAAAAGGCTATAGCCTTTTCTTTTTGAGCGTTACTGATACGCCAATAAAAAAAGACATGTGGCACTCGAGAACTGCCGAGGCAAAGCTATTACATAGCATTTTGTTTTCAATAAAATGTATTAAATTAAAAAAAATAACTAACATAATTTTTTTTAATTAATAGAAAAGGCTATAGCCTTTTCTTTTTGAGCGTTACTGATACGCCAATAAAAAAAGACATGTGGCACTCGAGAACTGCCGAGGCAAAGCTATTACATAGCATTTTGTTTTCAATAAAATGTATTAAATTAAAAAAAATAACTAACATAATTTTTTTTAATTAATAGCCTTTTCTTTTTGAGCGTTACTGATACGCCAATAAAAAAAGACATGTGGCACTCGAGAACTGCCGAGGCAAAGCTATTACATAGCATTTTGTTTTCAATAAAATGTATTAAATTAAAAAAATAACTAACATAATTTTTTTTAATTAATAGAAAAGGCTATAACCTTTTCTTTATGAGCGTTACTGATACGCCAATAAAAAAAGACATGTGGCACTCGAGAACTGCCGAGGCAAAGCTATTACATAGCATTTTGTTTTCAATAAAATGTATTAAATTAAAAAAAATAACTAACATAATTTTTTTTAATTAATAGAAAAGGCTATAGCCTTTTCTTTTTGAGCGTTACTGATACGCCAATAAAAAAAGACATGTGGCACTCGAGAACTGCCGAGGCAAAGCTATTACATAGCATTTTGTTTTCAATAAAATGTATTAAATTAAAAAAAATAACTAACATAATTTTTTTTAATTAATAGAAAAGGCTATAGCCTTTTCTTTTTGAGCGTTACTGATACGCCAATAAAAAAAGACATGTGGCACTCGAGAACTGCCGAGGCAAAGCTATTACATAGCATTTTGTTTTCAATAAAATGTATTAAATTAAAAAAAATAACTAACATAATTTTTTTTAATTAATAGCCTTTTCTTTTTGAGCGTTACTGATACGCCAATAAAAAAAGACATGTGGCACTCGAGAACTGCCGAGGCAAAGCTATTACATAGCATTTTGTTTTCAATAAAATGTATTAAATTAAAAAAAAATAACTAACATAATTTTTTTTAATTAATAGAAAAGGCTATAGCCTTTTCTTTTTGAGCGTTACTGATACGCCAATAAAAAAAGACATGTGGCACTCGAGAACTGCCGAGGCAAAGCTATTACATAGCATTTTGTTTTCAATAAAATGTATTAAATTAAAAAAAATAACTAACATAATTTTTTTTAATTAATAGAAAAGGCTATAGCCTTTTCTTTTTGAGCGTTACTGATACGCCAATAAAAAAAGACATGTGGCACTCGAGAACTGCCGAGGCAAAGCTATTACATAGCATTTTGTTTTCAATAAAATGTATTAAATTAAAAAAAATAACTAACATAATTTTTTTTAATTAATAGCTCTTTTCTTTTTGAGCGTTACTGATACGCCAATAAAAAAAGACATGTGGCACTCGAGAACTGCCGAGGCAAAGCTATTACATAGCATTTTGTTTTCAATAAAATGTATTAAATTAAAAAAAATAACTAACATAATTTTTTTTAATTAATAGAAAAGGCTATAACCTTTTCTTTATGAGCGTTACTGATACGCCAATAAAAAAAGACATGTGGCACTCGAGAACTGCCGAGGCAAAGCTATTACATAGCATTTTGTTTTCAATAAAATGTATTAAATTAAAAAAAATAACTAACATAATTTTTTTTAATTAATAGAAAAGGCTATAGCCTTTTCTTTTTGAGCGTTACTGATACGCCAATAAAAAAAGACATGTGGCACTCGAGAACTGCCGAGGCAAAGCTATTACATAGCATTTTGTTTTCAATAAAATGTATTAAATTAAAAAAAATAACTAACATAATTTTTTTTAATTAATAGAAAAGGCTATAGCCTTTTCTTTTTGAGCGTTACTGATACGCCAATAAAAAAAGACATGTGGCACTCGAGAACTGCCGAGGCAAAGCTATTACATAGCATTTTGTTTTCAATAAAATGTATTAAATTAAAAAAAATAACTAACATAATTTTTTTTAATTAATAGAAAAGGCTGTAGCCTTTTCTTTTTGAGCGTTACTGATACGCCAATAAAAAAAGACATGTGGCACTCGAGAACTGCCGAGGCAAAGCTATTACATAGCATTTTGTTTTCAATAAAATGTATTAAATTAAAAAAAATAACTAACATAATTTTTTTTAATTAATAGAAAAGGCTATAGCCTTTTCTTTTTGAGCGTTACTGATACGCCAATAAAAAAAGACATGTGGCACTTTGAGAACTGCCGAGGCAAAGCTATTACATAGCATTTTGTTTTCAATAAAATGTATTAAATTAAAAAAAATAACTAACATAATTTTTTTTAATTAATAGAAAAGGCTATAGCCTTTTCTTTTTGAGCGTTACTGATACGCCAATAAAAAAAGACATGTGGCACTCGAGAACTGCCGAGGCAAAGCTATTACATAGCATTTTGTTTTCAATAAAATGTATTAAATTAAAAAAAATAACTAACATAATTTTTTTTAATTAATAGAAAAGGCTATAGCCTTTTCTTTTTGAGCGTTACTGATACGCCAATAAAAAAAGACATGTGGCACTCGAGAACTGCCGAGGCAAAGCTATTACATAGCATTTTGTTTTCAATAAAATGTATTAAATTAAAAAAAATAACTAACATAATTTTTTTTAATTAATAGAAAAGGCTATAGCCTTTTCTTTTTGAGCGTTACTGATACGCCAATAAAAAAAGACATGTGGCACTCGAGAACTGCCGAGGCAAAGCTATTACATAGCATTTTGTTTTCAATAAAATGTATTAAATTAAAAAAAATAACTAACATAATTTTTTTTAATTAATAGAAAGGCTATAGCCTTTTCTTTTTGAGCGTTACTGATACGCCAATAAAAAAAGACATGTGGCACTCGAGAACTGCCGAGGCAAAGCTATTACATAGCATTTTGTTTTCAATAAAATGTATTAAATTAAAAAAAATAACTAACATAATTTTTTTTAATTAATAGAAAAGGCTATATAGCCTTTTCTTTTTGAGCGTTACTGATACGCCAATAAAAAAGACATGTGGCACTCGAGAACTGCCGAGGCAAAGCTATTACATAGCATTTTGTTTTCAATAAAATGTATTAAATTAAAAAAAATAACTAACATAATTTTTTTTAATTAATAGAAAAGGCTATAGCCTTTTCTTTTTGAGCGTTACTGATACGCCAATAAAAAAAGACATGTGGCACTCGAGAACTGCCGAGGCAAAGCTATTACATAGCATTTTGTTTTCAATAAAATGTATTAAATTAAAAAAAATAACTAACATAATTTTTTTAATTAATAGAAAAGGCTATAGCCTTTTCTTTTTGAGCGTTACTGATACGCCAATAAAAAAAGACATGTGGCACTCGAGAACTGCCGAGGCAAAGCTATTACATAGCATTTTGTTTTCAATAAAATGTATTAAATTAAAAAAAATAACTAACATAATTTTTTTTAATTAATAGAAAAGGCTATAGCCTTTTCTTTTTGAGCGTTACTGATACGCCAATAAAAAAAGACATGTGGCACTCGAGAACTGCCGAGGCAAAGCTATTACATAGCATTTTGTTTTCAATAAAATGTATTAAATTAAAAAAAATAACTAACATAATTTTTTTAATTTAATAGAAAAGGCTATAGCCTTTTCTTTTTGAGCGTTACTGATACGCCAATAAAAAAAAGACATGTGGCACTCGAGAACTGCCGAGGCAAAGCTATTACATAGCATTTTGTTTTCAATAAAATGTATTAAATTAAAAAAAATAACTAACATAATTTTTTTTAATTAATAGAAAAGGCTATAGCCTTTTCTTTTTGAGCGTTACTGATACGCCAATAAAAAAAGACATGTGGCACTCGAGAACTGCCGAGGCAAAGCTATTACATAGCATTTTGTTTTCAATAAAATGTATTAAATTAAAAAAAATAACTAACATAATTTTTTTTAATTAATAGAAAAGGCTATAGCCTTTTCTTTTTGAGCGTTACTGATACGCCAATAAAAAAAGACATGTGGCACTCGAGAACTGCCGAGGCAAAGCTATTACATAGCATTTTGTTTTCAATAAAATGTATTAAATTAAAAAAAATAACTAACATAATTTTTTTTAATTAATAGAAAAGGCTATAGCCTTTTCTTTTTGAGCGTTACTGATACGCCAATAAAAAAAGACATGTGGCACTCGAGAACTGCCGAGGCAAAGCTATTACATAGCATTTTGTTTTCAATAAAATGTATTAAATTAAAAAAAATAACTAACATAATTTTTTTTAATTAATAGAAAAGGCTATAGCCTTTTCTTTTTGAGCGTTACTGATACGCCAATAAAAAAAGACATGTGGCACTCGAGAACTGCCGAGGCAAAGCTATTACATAGCATTTTGTTTTCAATAAAATGTATTAAATTAAAAAAATAACTAACATAATTTTTTTTAATTAATAGAAAAGGCTATAGCCTTTTCTTTTTGAGCGTTACTGATACGCCAATAAAAAAAGACATGTGGCACTCGAGAACTGCCGAGGCAAAGCTATTACATAGCATTTTGTTTTCAATAAAATGTATTAAATTAAAAAAAATAACTAACATAATTTTTTTTAATTAATAGAAAAGGCTATAGCCTTTTCTTTTTGAGCGTTACTGATACGCCAATAAAAAAAGACATGTGGCACTCGAGAACTGCCGAGGCAAAGCTATTACATAGCATTTTGTTTTCAATAAAATGTATTAAATTAAAAAAAATAACTAACATAATTTTTTTTAATTAATAGAAAAGGCTATAGCCTTTTCTTTTTGAGCGTTACTGATACGCCAATAAAAAAAGACATGTGGCACTCGAGAACTGCCGAGGCAAAGCTATTACATAGCATTTTGTTTTCAATAAAATGTATTAAATTAAAAAAAATAACTAACATAATTTTTTTTAATTAATAGAAAAGGCTATAGCCTTTTCTTTTTGAGCGTTACTGATACGCCAATAAAAAAAGACATGTGGCACTCGAGAACTGCCGAGGCAAAGCTATTACATAGCATTTTGTTTTCAATAAAATGTATTAAATTAAAAAAAATAACTAACATAATTTTTTTTAATTAATAGAAAAGGCTATAGCCTTTTCTTTTTGAGCGTTACTGATACGCCAATAAAAAAAGACATGTGGCACTCGAGAACTGCCGAGGCAAAGCTATTACATAGCATTTTGTTTTCAATAAAATGTATTAAATTAAAAAAAATAACTAACATAATTTTTTTTAATTAATAGAAAAGGCTATAGCCTTTTCTTTTTGAGCGTTACTGATACGCCAATAAAAAAAGACATGTGGCACTCGAGAACTGCCGAGGCAAAGCTATTACATAGCATTTTGTTTTCAATAAAATGTATTAAATTAAAAAAAATAACTAACATAATTTTTTTTAATTAATAGAAAAGGCTATAGCCTTTTCTTTTTGAGCGTTACTGATACGCCAATAAAAAAAGACATGTGGCACTCGAGAACTGCCGAGGCAAAGCTATTACATAGCATTTTGTTTTCAATAAAATGTATTAAATTAAAAAAAATAACTAACATAATTTTTTTTAATTAATAGAAAAGGCTATAGCCTTTTCTTTTTGAGCGTTACTGATACGCCAATAAAAAAAGACATGTGGCACTCGAGAACTGCCGAGGCAAAGCTATTACATAGCATTTTGTTTTCAATAAAATGTATTAAATTAAAAAAAATAACTAACATAATTTTTTTTAATTAATAGAAAAGGCTATAGCCTTTTCTTTTTGAGCGTTACTGATTACGCCAATAAAAAAAGACATGTGGCACTCGAGAACTGCCGAGGCAAAGCTATTACATAGCATTTTGTTTTCAATAAAATGTATTAAATTAAAAAAAAATAACTAACATAATTTTTTTTAATTAATAGAAAAGGCTATAGCCTTTTCTTTTTGAGCGTTACTGATACGCCAATAAAAAAAGACATGTGGCACTCGAGAACTGCCGAGGCAAAGCTATTACATAGCATTTTGTTTTCAATAAAATGTATTAAATTAAAAAAAATAACTAACATAATTTTTTTTAATTAATAGAAAAGGCTATAGCCTTTTCTTTTTGAGCGTTACTGATACGCCAATAAAAAAAGACATGTGGCACTCGAGAACTGCCGAGGCAAAGCTATTACATAGCATTTTGTTTTCAATAAAATGTATTAAATTAAAAAAAAATAACTAACATAATTTTTTTTAATTAATAGAAAAG
>CATQFJ010000176.1:0-41200 GCA_956483585.1 Gymnocheta viridis
TTATTTTTTTTTAATTTAATACATTTTATTGAAAACAAAATGCTATGTAATAGCTTTGCCTCGGCAGTTCTCGAGTGCCACATGTCTTTTTTTATTGGCGTATCAGTAACGCTCAAAAAGAAAAGGCTATAGCCTTTTCTATTAATTAAAAAAAATTATGTTAGTTATTTTTTTTTAATTTAATACATTTTATTGAAAACAAAATGCTATGTAATAGCTTTGCCTCGGCAGTTCTCGAGTGCCACATGTCTTTTTTTATTGGCGTATCAGTAACGCTCAAAAAGAAAAGGCTATAGCCTTTTCTATTAATTAAAAAAAATTATGTTAGTTATTTTTTTTTAATTTAATACATTTTATTGAAAACAAAATGCTATGTAATAGCTTTGCCTCGGCAGTTCTCGAGTGCCACATGTCTTTTTTTATTGGCGTATCAGTAACGCTCAAAAAGAAAAGGCTATAGCCTTTTCTATTAATTAAAAAAAATTATGTTAGTTATTTTTTTTTAATTTAATACATTTTATTGAAAACAAAATGCTATGTAATAGCTTTGCCTCGGCAGTTCTCGAGTGCCACATGTCTTTTTTTATTGGCGTATCAGTAACGCTCAAAAAGAAAAGGCTATAGCCTTTTCTATTAATTAAAAAAAATTATGTTAGTTATTTTTTTTTAATTTAATACATTTTATTGAAAACAAAATGCTATGTAATAGCTTTGCCTCGGCAGTTCTCGAGTGCCACATGTCTTTTTTTATTGGCGTATCAGTAACGCTCAAAAAGAAAAGGCTATAGCCTTTTCTATTAATTAAAAAAAATTATGTTAGTTATTTTTTTTAATTTAATACATTTTATTGAAAACAAAATGCTATGTAATAGCTTTGCCTCGGCAGTTCTCGAGTGCCACATGTCTTTTTTTATTGGCGTATCAGTAACGCTCAAAAAGAAAAGGCTATAGCCTTTTCTATTAATTAAAAAAAATTATGTTAGTTATTTTTTTTTAATTTAATACATTTTATTGAAAACAAAATGCTATGTAATAGCTTTGCCTCGGCAGTTCTCGAGTGCCACATGTCTTTTTTTATTGGCGTATCAGTAACGCTCAAAAAGAAAAGGCTATAGCCTTTTCTATTAATTAAAAAAAATTATGTTAGTTATTTTTTTTTAATTTAATACATTTTATTGAAAACAAAATGCTATGTAATAGCTTTGCCTCGGCAGTTCTCGAGTGCCACATGTCTTTTTTTATTGGCGTATCAGTAACGCTCAAAAAGAAAAGGCTATAGCCTTTTCTATTAATTAAAAAAAATTATGTTAGTTATTTTTTTTTAATTTAATACATTTTATTGAAAACAAAATGCTATGTAATAGCTTTGCCTCGGCAGTTCTCGAGTGCCACATGTCTTTTTTTATTGGCGTATCAGTAACGCTCAAAAAGAAAAGGCTATAGCCTTTTCTATTAATTAAAAAAAATTATGTTAGTTATTTTTTTTTAATTTAATACATTTTATTGAAAACAAAATGCTATGTAATAGCTTTGCCTCGGCAGTTCTCGAGTGCCACATGTCTTTTTTTATTGGCGTATCAGTAACGCTCAAAAAGAAAAGGCTATAGCCTTTTCTATTAATTAAAAAAAATTATGTTAGTTATTTTTTTTTAATTTAATACATTTTATTGAAAACAAAATGCTATGTAATAGCTTTGCCTCGGCAGTTCTCGAGTGCCACATGTCTTTTTTTATTGGCGTATCAGTAACGCTCAAAAAGAAAAGGCTATAGCCTTTTCTATTAATTAAAAAAAATTATGTTAGTTATTTTTTTTTAATTTAATACATTTTATTGAAAACAAAATGCTATGTAATAGCTTTGCCTCGGCAGTTCTCGAGTGCCACATGTCTTTTTTTATTGGCGTATCAGTAACGCTCAAAAAGAAAAGGCTATAGCCTTTTCTATTAATTAAAAAAAATTATGTTAGTTATTTTTTTTTAATTTAATACATTTTATTGAAAACAAAATGCTATGTAATAGCTTTGCCTCGGCAGTTCTCGAGTGCCACATGTCTTTTTTTATTGGCGTATCAGTAACGCTCAAAAAGAAAAGGCTATAGCCTTTTCTATTAATTAAAAAAAATTATGTTAGTTATTTTTTTTTAATTTAATACATTTTATTGAAAACAAAATGCTATGTAATAGCTTTGCCTCGGCAGTTCTCGAGTGCCACATGTCTTTTTTTATTGGCGTATCAGTAACGCTCAAAAAGAAAAGGCTATAGCCTTTTCTATTAATTAAAAAAAATTATGTTAGTTATTTTTTTTTAATTTAATACATTTTATTGAAAACAAAATGCTATGTAATAGCTTTGCCTCGGCAGTTCTCGAGTGCCACATGTCTTTTTTTATTGGCGTATCAGTAACGCTCAAAAAGAAAAGGCTATAGCCTTTTCTATTAATTAAAAAAAATTATGTTAGTTATTTTTTTTTAATTTAATACATTTTATTGAAAACAAAATGCTATGTAATAGCTTTGCCTCGGCAGTTCTCGAGTGCCAAATGTCTTTTTTTATTGGCGTATCAGTAACGCTCAAAAAGAAAAGGCTATAGCCTTTTCTATTAATTAAAAAAAATTATGTTAGTTATTTTTTTTTAATTTAATACATTTTATTGAAAACAAAATGCTATGTAATAGCTTTGCCTCGGCAGTTCTCGAGTGCCACATGTCTTTTTTTATTGGCGTATCAGTAACGCTCAAAAAGAAAAGGCTATAGCCTTTTCTATTAATTAAAAAAAATTATGTTAGTTATTTTTTTTTAATTTAATACATTTTATTGAAAACAAAATGCTATGTAATAGCTTTGCCTCGGCAGTTCTCGAGTGCCACATGTCTTTTTTTATTGGCGTATCGGTAACGCTCAAAAAGAAAAAGCTACAGCCTTTTCTATTAATTAAAAAAAATTATGTTAGTTATTTTTTTTTAATTTAATACATTTTATTGAAAACAAAATGCTATGTAATAGCTTTGCCTCGGCAGTTCTCGAGTGCCACATGTCTTTTTTTATTGGCGTATCAGTAACGCTCAAAAAGAAAAGGCTATAGCCTTTTCTATTAATTAAAAAAAATTATGTTAGTTATTTTTTTTTAATTTAATACATTTTATTGAAAACAAAATGCTATGTAATAGCTTTGCCTCGGCAGTTCTCGAGTGCCACATGTCTTTTTTTATTGGCGTATCAGTAACGCTCAAAAAGAAAAGGCTATAGCCTTTTCTATTAATTAAAAAAAATTATGTTAGTTATTTTTTTTTAATTTAATACATTTTATTGAAAACAAAATGCTATGTAATAGCTTTGCCTCGGCAGTTCTCGAGTGCCACATGTCTTTTTTTATTGGCGTATCGGTAACGCTCAAAAAGAAAAAGCTACAGCCTTTTCTATTAATTAAAAAAAATTATGTTAGTTATTTTTTTTTAATTTAATACATTTTATTGAAAACAAAATGCTATGTAATAGCTTTGCCTCGGCAGTTCTCGAGTGCCACATGTCTTTTTTTATTGGCGTATCAGTAACGCTCAAAAAGAAAAGGCTATAGCCTTTTCTATTAATTAAAAAAAATTATGTTAGTTATTTTTTTTTAATTTAATACATTTTATTGAAAACAAAATGCTATGTAATAGCTTTGCCTCGGCAGTTCTCGAGTGCCACATGTCTTTTTTTATTGGCGTATCGGTAACGCTCAAAAAGAAAAAGCTACAGCCTTTTCTATTAATTAAAAAAAATTATGTTAGTTATTTTTTTTTAATTTAATACATTTTATTGAAAACAAAATGCTATGTAATAGCTTTGCCTCGGCAGTTCTCGAGTGCCACATGTCTTTTTTTATTGGCGTATCAGTAACGCTCAAAAAGAAAAGGCTATAGCCTTTTCTATTAATTAAAAAAAATTATGTTAGTTATTTTTTTTTAATTTAATACATTTTATTGAAAACAAAATGCTATGTAATAGCTTTGCCTCGGCAGTTCTCGAGTGCCACATGTCTTTTTTTATTGGCGTATCAGTAACGCTCAAAAAGAAAAGGCTATAGCCTTTTCTATTAATTAAAAAAAATTATGTTAGTTATTTTTTTTTAATTTAATACATTTTATTGAAAACAAAATGCTATGTAATAGCTTTGCCTCGGCAGTTCTCGAGTGCCACATGTCTTTTTTTATTGGCGTATCGGTAACGCTCAAAAAGAAAAAGCTACAGCCTTTTCTATTAATTAAAAAAAATTATGTTAGTTATTTTTTTTTAATTTAATACATTTTATTGAAAACAAAATGCTATGTAATAGCTTTGCCTCGGCAGTTCTCGAGTGCCACATGTCTTTTTTTATTGGCGTATCAGTAACGCTCAAAAAGAAAAGGCTATAGCCTTTTCTATTAATTAAAAAAAATTATGTTAGTTATTTTTTTTTTAATTTAATACATTTTATTGAAAACAAAATGCTATGTAATAGCTTTGCCTCGGCAGTTCTCGAGTGCCACATGTCTTTTTTTATTGGCGTATCAGTAACGCTCAAAAAGAAAAGGCTATAGCCTTTTCTATTAATTAAAAAAAAATATGTTAGTTATTTTTTTTTAATTTAATACATTTTATTGAAAACAAAATGCTATGTAATAGCTTTGCCTCGGCAGTTCTCGAGTGCCACATGTCTTTTTTTATTGGCGTATCGGTAACGCTCAAAAAGAAAAAGCTACAGCCTTTTCTATTAATTAAAAAAAATTATGTTAGTTATTTTTTTTTAATTTAATACATTTTATTGAAAACAAAATGCTATGTAATAGCTTTGCCTCGGCAGTTCTCGAGTGCCACATGTCTTTTTTTATTGGCGTATCGGTAACGCTCAAAAAGAAAAGGCTATAGCCTTTTCTATTAATTAAAAAAAATTATGTTAGTTATTTTTTTTTAATTTAATACATTTTATTGAAAACAAAATGCTATGTAATAGCTTTGCCTCGGCAGTTCTCGAGTGCCACATGTCTTTTTTTATTGGCGTATCAGTAACGCTCAAAAAGAAAAGGCTATAGCCTTTTCTATTAATTAATAAAAATTATGTTAGTTATTTTTTTTTAATTTAATACATTTTATTGAAAACAAAATGCTATGTAATAGCTTTGCCTCGGCAGTTCTCGAGTGCCACATGTCTTTTTTTATTGGCGTATCGGTAACGCTCAAAAAGAAAAAGCTACAGCCTTTTCTATTAATTAAAAAAAATTATGTTAGTTATTTTTTTTTAATTTAATACATTTTATTGAAAACAAAATGCTATGTAATAGCTTTGCCTCGGCAGTTCTCGAGTGCCACATGTCTTTTTTTATTGGCGTATCAGTAACGCTCAAAAAGAAAAGGCTATAGCCTTTTCTATTAATTAAAAAAAATTATGTTAGTTATTTTTTTTTAATTTAATACATTTTATTGAAAACAAAATGCTATGTAATAGCTTTGCCTCGGCAGTTCTCGAGTGCCACATGTCTTTTTTTATTGGCGTATCGGTAACGCTCAAAAAGAAAAAGCTACAGCCTTTTCTATTAATTAAAAAAAATTATGTTAGTTATTTTTTTTTAATTTAATACATTTTATTGAAAACAAAATGCTATGTAATAGCTTTGCCTCGGCAGTTCTCGAGTGCCACATGTCTTTTTTTATTGGCGTATCAGTAACGCTCAAAAAGAAAAGGCTATAGCCTTTTCTATTAATTAAAAAAAATTATGTTAGTTATTTTTTTTTAATTTAATACATTTTATTGAAAACAAAATGCTATGTAATAGCTTTGCCTCGGCAGTTCTCGAGTGCCACATGTCTTTTTTTATTGGCGTATCAGTAACGCTCAAAAAGAAAAGGCTATAGCCTTTTCTATTAATTAAAAAAAATTATGTTAGTTATTTTTTTTTAATTTAATACATTTTATTGAAAACAAAATGCTATGTAATAGCTTTGCCTCGGCAGTTCTCGAGTGCCACATGTCTTTTTTTATTGGCGTACCGGTAACGCTCAAAAAGAAAAAGCTACAGCCTTTTCTATTAATTAAAAAAAATTATGTTAGTTATTTTTTTTTAATTTAATACATTTTATTGAAAACAAAATGCTATGTAATAGCTTTGCCTCGGCAGTTCTCGAGTGCCACATGTCTTTTTTTATTGGCTTATCAGTAACGTTCAAAAAGAAAAGGCTATAGCCTTTTCTATTAATTAAAAAAAATTATGTTAGTTATTTTTTTTTAATTTAATACATTTTATTGAAAACAAAATGCTATGTAATAGCTTTGCCTCGGCAGTTCTCGAGTGCCACATGTCTTTTTTTATTGGCTTATCAGTAACGTTCAAAAAGAAAAGGCTATAGCCTTTTCTATTAATTAAAAAAAATTATGTTAGTTATTTTTTTTTAATTTAATACATTTTATTGAAAACAAAATGCTATGTAATAGCTTTGCCTCGGCAGTTCTCGAGTGCCACATGTCTTTTTTTATTGGCATATCAGTAACGCTCAAAAATTATCTATTAATTAAAAAAAATTATGTTAGTTATTTTTTTTTAATTTAATACATTTTATTGAAAACAAAATGCTATGTAATAGCTTTGCCTCGGCAGTTCTCGAGTGCCACATGTCTTTTTTTATTGGCGTATCAGTAACGCTCAAAAAGAAAAGGCTATAGCCTTTTCTATTAATTAATAAAAATTATGTTAGTTATTTTTTTTTAATTTAATACATTTTATTGAAAACAAAATGCTATGTAATAGCTTTGCCTCGGCAGTTCTCGAGTGCCACATGTCTTTTTTTATTGGCATATCAGTAACGCTCAAAAAGAAAAGGCTATATATAGCCTTTTCTATTAATTAAAAAAAATTATGTTAGTTATTTTTTTTTTAATTTAATACAATTTATTGAAAACAAAATGCTATGTAATAGCTTTGCCTCGGCAGTTCTCGAGTGCCACATGTCTTTTTTTATTGGCGTATCAGTAACGCTCAAAAAGAAAAGGCTATAGCCTTTTCTATTAATTAATAAAAATTATGTTAGTTATTTTTTTTTAATTTAATACATTTTATTGAAAACAAAATGCTATGTAATAGCTTTGCCTCGGCAGTTCTCGAGTGCCACATGTCTTTTTTTATTGGCGTATCAGTAACGCTCAAAAAGAAAAGGCTATAGCCTTTTCTATTAATTAAAAAAAATTATGTTAGTTATTTTTTTTTAATTTAATACATTTTATTGAAAACAAAATGCTATGTAATAGCTTTGCCTCGGCAGTTCTCGAGTGCCACATGTCTTTTTTTATTGGCGTATCGGTAACGCTCAAAAAGAAAAAGCTACAGCCTTTTCTATTAATTAAAAAAAATTATGTTAGTTATTTTTTTTTAATTTAATACATTTTATTGAAAACAAAATGCTATGTAATAGCTTTGCCTCGGCAGTTCTCGAGTGCCACATGTCTTTTTTTATTGTCTTATCAGTAACGCTCAAAAAGAAAAGGCTATAGCCTTTTCTATTAATTAAAAAAAATTATGTTAGTTATTTTCTTTTTAATTTAATACATTTTATTGAAAACAAAATGCTATGTAATAGCTTTGCCTCGGCAGTTCTCGAGTGCCACATGTCTTTTTTTATTGGCGTATCAGTAACGCTCAAAAAGAAAAGGCTATAGCCTTTTCTATTAATTAAAAAAAATTATGTTAGTTATTTTTTTTTAATTTAATACATTTTATTGAAAACAAAATGTTATGTAATAGCTTTGCCTCGGCAGTTCTCGAGTGCCACATGTCTTTTTTTATTGGCTTATCAGTAACGCTCAAAAAGAAAAGGCTATAGCCTTTTCTATTAATTAAAAAAAATTATGTTAGTTATTTTTTTTTAATTTAATACATTTTATTGAAAACAAAATGCTATGTAATAGCTTTGCCTCGGCAGTTCTCGAGTGCCACATGTCTTTTTTTATTGGCTTATCAGTAACGCTCAAAAAGAAAAGGCTATATCCTTTTCTATTAATTAAAAAAAATTATGTTAGTTATTTTTTTTTAATTTAATACATTTTATTGAAAACAAAATGCTATGTAATAGCTTTGCCTCGGCAGTTCTCGAGTGCCACATGTCTTTTTTTATTGGCGTATCGGTAACGCTCAAAAAGAAAAAGCTACAGCCTTTTCTATTAATTAAAAAAAATTATGTTAGTTATTTTTTTTTAATTTAATACATTTTATTGAAAACAAAATGCTATGTAATAGCTTTGCCTCGGCAGTTCTCGAGTGCCACATGTCTTTTTTTATTGGCTTATCAGTAACGCTCAAAAAGAAAAGGCTATAGCCTTTTCTATTAATTAAAAAAAATTATGTTAGTTATTTTTTTTTAATTTAATACATTTTATTGAAAACAAAATGCTATGTAATAGCTTTTCCTCGGCAGTTCTCGAGTGCCACATGTCTTTTTTTATTGGCGTATCAGTAACGCTCAAAAAGAAAAGGCTATAGCCTTTTCTATTAATTAAAAAAAATTATGTTAGTTATTTTTTTTTAATTTAATACATTTTATTGAAAACAAAATGCTATGTAATAGCTTTGCCTCGGCAGTTCTCGAGTGCCACATGTCTTTTTTTATTGGCGTATCAGTAACGCTCAAAAATTAGTTATTTTTTTTTTAATTTAATACATTTTATTGAAAACAAAATGCTATGTAATAGCTTTGCCTCGGCAGTTCTCGAGTGCCACATGTCTTTTTTTATTGGCTTATCAGTAACGCTCAAAAAGAAAAGGCTATAGCCTTTTCTATTAATTGAAAAAAATTATGTTAGTTATTTTTTTTTAATTTAATACATTTTATTGAAAACAAAATGCTATGTAATAGCTTTGCCTCGGCAGTTCTCGAGTGCCACATGTCTTTTTTTATTGGCTTATCAGTAACGCTCAAAAAGAAAAGGCTATAGCCTTTTCTATTAATTGAAAAAAATTATGTTAGTTATTTTTTTTTTAATTTAATACATTTTATTGAAAACAAAATGCTATGTAATAGCTTTGCCTCGGCAGTTCTCGAGTGCCACATGTCTTTTTTTATTGGCTTATCAGTAACGCTCAAAAAGAAAAGGCTATAGCCTTTTCTATTAATTGAAAAAAATTATGTTAGTTATTTTTTTTTAATTTAATACATTTTATTGAAAACAAAATGCTATGTAATAGCTTTGCCTCGGCAGTTCTCGAGTGCCACATGTCTTTTTTTATTGGCTTATCAGTAACGCTCAAAAAGAAAAGGCTATAGCCTTTTCTATTAATTAAAAAAAATTATGTTAGTTATTTTTTTTTAATTTAATACATTTTATTGAAAACAAAATGCTATGTAATAGCTTTGCCTCGGCAGTTCTCGAGTGCCACATGTCTTTTTTTATTGGCTTATCAGTAACGCTCAAAAAGAAAAGGCTATAGCCTTTTCTATTTATTGAAAAAAATTATGTTAGTTATTTTTTTTTAATTTAATACATTTTATTGAAAACAAAATGCTATGTAATAGCTTTGCCTCGGCAGTTCTCGAGTGCCACATGTCTTTTTTTATTGGCTTATCAGTAACGCTCAAAAAGAAAAGGCTATAGCCTTTTCTATTAATTGAAAAAAATTATGTTAGTTATTTTTTTTTAATTTAATACATTTTATTGAAAACAAAATGCTATGTAATAGCTTTGCCTCGGCAGTTCTCGAGTGCCACATGTCTTTTTTTATTGGCTTATCAGTAACGCTCAAAAAGAAAAGGCTATATCCTTTTCTATTAATTGAAAAAAATTATGTTAGTTATTTTTTTTTTAATTTAATACATTTTATTGAAAACAAAATGCTATGTAATAGCTTTGCCTCGGCAGTTCTCGAGTGCCACATGTCTTTTTTTATTGGCTTATCAGTAACGCTCAAAAAGAAAAGGCTATAGCCTTTTCTATTAATTGAAAAAAATTATGTTAGTTATTTTTTTTTAATTTAATACATTTTATTGAAAACAAAATGCTATGTAATAGCTTTGCCTCGGCAGTTCTCGAGTGCCACATGTCTTTTTTTATTGGCTTATCAGTAACGCTCAAAAAGAAAAGGCTATAGCCTTTTCTATTAATTAAAAAAAATTATGTTAGTTATTTTTTTTTAATTTAATACATTTTATTGAACACAAAATGCTATGTAATAGCTTTGCCTCGGCAGTTCTCGAGTGCCACATGTCTTTTTTTATTGGCTTATCAGTAACGATCAAAAAGAAAAGGCTATAGCCTTTTCTATTAATTGAAAAAAATTATGTTAGTTATTTTTTTTTAATTTAATACATTTTATTGAAAACAAAATGCTATGTAATAGCTTTGCCTCGGCAGTTCTCGAGTGCCACATGTCTTTTTTTATTGGCTTATCAGTAACGCTCAAAAAGAAAAGGCTATAGCCTTTTCTATTAATTAAAAAAAATTATGTTAGTTATTTTTTTTTAATTTAATACATTTTATTGAAAACAAAATGCTATGTAATAGCTTTTCCTCGGCAGTTCTCGAGTGCCACATGTCTTTTTTTATTGGCGTATCAGTAACGCTCAAAAAGAAAAGGCTATAGCCTTTTCTATTAATTAAAAAAAATTATGTTAGTTATTTTTTTTTAATTTAATACATTTTATTGAAAACAAAATGCTATGTAATAGCTTTGCCTCGGCAGTTCTCGAGTGCCACATGTCTTTTTTTATTGGCGTATCAGTAACGCTCAAAAAGAAAAGGCTATAGCCTTTTCTATTAATTGAAAAAAATTATGTTAGTTATTTTTTTTTAATTTAATACATTTTATTGAAAACAAAATGCTATGTAATAGCTTTGCCTCGGCAGTTCTCGAGTGCCACATGTCTTTTTTTATTGGCTTATCAGTAACGCTCAAAAAGAAAAGGCTATAGCCTTTTCTATTAATTGAAAAAAATTATGTTAGTTATTTTTTTTTAATTTAATACATTTTATTGAAAACAAAATGCTATGTAATAGCTTTGCCTCGGCAGTTCTCGAGTGCCACATGTCTTTTTTTATTGGCTTATCAGTAACGCTCAAAAAGAAAAGCCTTTTCTATTAATTGAAAAAAATTATGTTAGTTATTTTTTTTTTAATTTAATACATTTTATTGAAAACAAAATGCTATGTAATAGCTTTGCCTCGGCAGTTCTCGAGTGCCACATGGCGTATCAGTAACGCTCAAAAAGAAAAGGCTATAGCCTTTTCTATTAATTGAAAAAAATTATGTTAGTTATTTTTTTTTAATTTAATACATTTTATTGAAAACAAAATGCTATGTAATAGCTTTGCCTCGGCAGTTCTCGAGTGCCACATGTCTTTTTTTATTGGCGTATCAGTAACGCTCCAAAAGAAAAGGCTATAGCCTTTTCTATTAATTAAAAAAAATTATGTTAGTTATTTTTTTTTAATTTAATACATTTTATTGAAAACAAAATGCTATGTAATAGCTTTGCCTCGGCACTTCTCGAGTGCCACATGTCTTTTTTTATTGGCGTATCAGTAACGCTCAAAAAGAAAAGGCTATAGCCTTTTCTATTAATTAAAAAAAATTATGTTAGTTATTTTTTTTTAATTTAATACATTTTATTGAAAACAAAATGCTATGTAATAGCTTTGCCTCGGCAGTTCTCGAGTGCCACATGTCTTTTTTTATTGGCGTATCAGTAACGCTCAAAAAGAAAAGGCTATAGCCTTTTCTATTAATTAAAAAAAATTATGTTGGTTTTTTTTTTTTAATTTAATACATTTTATTGAAAACAAAATGCTATGTAATAGCTTTGCCTCGGCAGTTCTCGAGTGCCACATGTCTTTTTTTATTGGCTTATCAGTAACGCTCAAAAAGAAAAGGCTATAGCCTTTTCTATTAATTAAAAAAAATTATGTTAGTTATTTTTTTTTTAATTTAATACATTTTATTGAAAACAAAATGCTATGTAATAGCTTTGCCTCGGCAGTTCTCGAGTGCCACATGTCTTTTATTATTGGCGTATCAGTAACGCTCAAAAAGAAAAGGCTATAGCCTTTTCTATTAATTAAAAAAAATTATGTTAGTTATTTTTTTTTAATTTAATACATTTTATTGAAAACAAAATGCTATGTAATAGCTTTGCCTCGGCAGTTCTCGAGTGCCACATGTCTTTTTTTATTGGCGTATCAGTAACGCTCAAAAAGAAAAGGCTATATAGCCTTTTCTATTAATTAAAAAAAATTATGTTAGTTATTTTTTTTTAATTTAATACATTTTATTGAAAACAAAATGCTATGTAATAGCTTTGCCTCGGCAGTTCTCGAGTGCCACATGTCTTTTTTTATTGGCGTATCAGTAACGCTCAAAAAGAAAAGGCTATATTAGTTATTTTTTTTTAATTTAATACATTTTATTGAAAACAAAATGCTATGTAATAGCTTTGCCTCGGCAGTTCTCGAGTGCCACATGTCTTTTTTTATTGGCGTATCAGTAACGCTCAAAAAGAAAAGGCTATAGCCTTTTCTATTAATTAAAAAAAAATATGTTAGTTATTTTTTTTTAATTTAATACATTTTATTGAAAACAAAATGCTATGTAATAGCTTTGCCTCGGCAGTTCTTGAGTGCCACATGTCTTTTTTTATTGGCGTATCAGTAACGCTCAAATAGAAAAGGCTATAGCCTTTTCTATTAATTAAAAAAAATTATGTTAGTTATTTTTTTTTAATTTAATACATTTTATTGAAAACAAAATGCTATGTAATAGCTTTGCCTCGGCAGTTCTCGAGTGCCACATGTCTTTTTTATTGGCGTATCAGTAACGCTCAAAAAGAAAAGGCTATAGCCTTCTCTATTAATTAAAAAAAATTATGTTAGTTATTTTTTTTTAATTTAATACATTTTATTGAAAACAAAATGCTATGTAATAGCTTTGCCTCGGCAGTTCTCGAGTGCCACATGTCTTTTTTTATTGGCGTATCAGTAACGCTCAAAAAGAAAAGGCTATAGCCTTTTCTATTAATTAAAAAAAATTATGTTAGTTATTTTTTTTTAATTTAATACATTTTATTGAACACAAAATGCTATGTAATAGCTTTGCCTCGGCAGTTCTCGAGTGCCACATGTCTTTTTTTATTGGCGTATCAGTAACGCTCAAAAAGAAAAGGCTATTATAGCCTTTTCTATTAATTAAAAAAAATTATGTTAGTTATTTTTTTTTAATTTAATACATTTTATTGAAAACAAAATGCTATGTAATAGCTTTGCCTCGGCAGTTCTCGAGTGCCACATGTCTTTTTTTATTGGCGTATCAGTAACGCTCAAAAAGAAAAGGCTATAGCCTTTTCTATTAATTAAAAAAAATTATGTTAGTTATTTTTTTTTAATTTAATACATTTTATTGAAAACAAAATGCTATGTAATAGCTTTGCCTCGGCAGTTCTCGAGTGCCACATGTCTTTTTTTATTGGCGTATCAGTAACGCTCAAAAAGAAAAGGCTATAGCCTTTTCTATTAATTAAAAAAAATTATGTTAGTTATTTTTTTTTAATTTAATACATTTTATTGAAAACAAAATGCTATGTAATAGCTTTGCCTCGGCAGTTCTTGAGTGCCACATGTCTTTTTTTATTGGCGTATCAGTAACGCTCAAAAAGAAAAGGCTATAGCCTTTTCTATTAATTAAAAAAAATTATGTTAGTTATTTTTTTTTAATTTAATACATTTTATTGAAAACAAAATGCTATGTAATAGCTTTGCCTCGGCAGTTCTCGAGTGCCACATGTCTTTTTTTATTGGCGTATCAGTAACGCTCAAAAAGAAAAGGCTATAGCCTTTTCTATTAATTAAAAAAAATTATGTTAGTTTTTTTTTTTTAATTTAATACATTTTATTGAAAACAAAATGCTATGTAATAGCTTTGCCTCGGCAGTTCTCGAGTGCCACATGTCTTTTTTTATTGGCTTATCAGTAACGCTCAAAAAGAAAAGGCTATAGCCTTTTCTATTAATTAAAAAAAATTATGTTAGTTATTTTTTTTTTAATTTAATACATTTTATTGAAAACAAAATGCTATGTAATAGCTTTGCCTCGGCAGTTCTCGAGTGCCACATGTCTTTTATTATTGGCGTATCAGTAACGCTCAAAAAGAAAAGGCTATAGCCTTTTCTATTAATTAAAAAAAAATATGTTAGTTATTTTTTTTTAATTTAATACATTTTATTGAAAACAAAATGCTATGTAATAGCTTTGCCTCGGCAGTTCTTGAGTGCCACATGTCTTTTTTTATTGGCGTATCAGTAACGCTCAAAAAGAAAAGGCTATATTAGTTATTTTTTTTTAATTTAATACATTTTATTGAAAACAAAATGCTATGTAATAGCTTTGCCTCGGCAGTTCTCGAGTGCCACATGTCTTTTTTTATTGGCGTATCAGTAACGCTCAAAAAGAAAAGGCTATAGCCTTTTCTATTAATTAAAAAAAAATATGTTAGTTATTTTTTTTTAATTTAATACATTTTATTGAAAACAAAATGCTATGTAATAGCTTTGCCTCGGCAGTTCTCGAGTGCCACATGTCTTTTTTTATTGGCGTATCAGTAACGCTCAAAAAGAAAAGGCTATAGCCTTTTCTATTAATTAAAAAAAATTATGTTAGTTATTTTTTTTTAATTTAATACATTTTATTGAAAACAAAATGCTATGTAATAGCTTTGCCTTGGCAGTTCTCGAGTGCCACATGTCTTTTTTATTGGCGTATCAGTAACGCTCAAAAAGAAAAGGCTATAGCCTTTTCTATTAATTAAAAAAAATTATGTTAGTTATTTTTTTTTAATTTAATACATTTTATTGAAAACAAAATGCTATGTAATAGCTTTGCCTCGGCAGTTCTCGAGTGCCACATGTCTTTTTTTATTGGCGTATCAGTAACGCTCAAAAAGAAGAGGCTATAGCCTTTTCTATTAATTAAAAAAAATTATGCTAGTTATTTTTTTTTAATTTAATACATTTTATTGAAAACAAAATGCTATGTAATAGCTTTGCCTCGGCAGTTCTCGAGTGCCACATGTCTTTTTTTATTGGCGTATCAGTAACGCTCAAAAAGAAAAGGCTATAGCCTTTTCTATTAATTAAAAAAAATTATGTTAGTTATTTTTTTTTTAATTTAATACATTTTATTGAAAACAAAATGCTATGTAATAGCTTTGCCTCGGCAGTTCTCGAGTGCCACATGTCTTTTTTTATTGGCGTATCAGTAACGCTCAAAAAGAAAAGGCTATAGCCTTTTCTATTAATTAAAAAAAATTATGTTAGTTATTTTTTTTTAATTTAATACATTTTATTGAAAACAAAATGCTATGTAATAGCTTTGCCTCGGCAGTTCTCGAGTGCCACATGTCTTTTTTTATTGGCGTATCAGTAACGCTCAAAAAGAAAAGGCTATAATATAGCCTTTTCTATTAATTAAAAAAAATTATGTTAGTTATTTTTTTTTAATTTAATACATTTTATTGAAAACAAAATGCTATGTAATAGCTTTGCCTCGGCAGTTCTTGAGTGCCACATGTCTTTTTTTATTGGCGTATCAGTAACGCTCAAAAAGAAAAGGCTATAGCCTTTTCTATTAATTAAAAAAAATTATGTTAGTTTTTTTTTTTTAATTTAATACATTTTATTGAAAACAAAATGCTATGTAATAGCTTTGCCTCGGCAGTTCTCGAGTGCCACATGTCTTTTTTATTGGCGTATCAGTAACGCTCAAAAAGAAAAGGCTATAGCCTTTTCTATTAATTAAAAAAAATTATGTTAGTTATTTTTTTTTAATTTAATACATTTTATTGAAAACAAAATGCTATGTAATAGCTTTGCCTCGGCAGTTCTCGAGTGCCACATGTCTTTTTTTATTGGCGTATCAGTAACGCTCAAAAAGAAAAGGCTATAGCCTTTTCTATTAATTAAAAAAAATTATGTTAGTTATTTTTTTTTAATTTAATACATTTTATTGAAAACAAAATGCTATGTAATAGCTTTGCCTCGGCAGTTCTCGAGTGCCACATGTCTTTTTTTATTGGCGTATCAGTAACGCTCAAAAAGAAAAGGCTATAGCCTTTTCTATTAATTAAAAAAAATTATGTTAGTTATTTTTTTTAATTTAATACATTTTATTGAAAACAAAATGCTATGTAATAGCTTTGCCTCGGCAGTTCTCGAGTGCCACATGTCTTTTTTTATTGGCGTATCAGTAACGCTCAAAAAGAAAAGGCTATAATAGCCTTTTCTATTAATTAAAAAAAATTATGTTAGTTATTTTTTTTTTAATTTAATACATTTTATTGAAAACAAAATGCTATGTAATAGCTTTGCCTCGGCAGTTCTTGAGTGCCACATGTCTTTTTTTATTGGCGTATCAGTAACGCTCAAAAAGAAAAGGCTATAGCCTTTTCTATTAATTAAAAAAAATTATGTTAGTTATTTTTTTTTAATTTAATACATTTTATTGAAAACAAAATGCTATGTAATAGCTTTGCCTCGGCAGTTCTTGAGTGCCACATGTCTTTTTTTATTGGCGTATCAGTAACGCTCAAAAAGAAAAGGCTATAGCCTTTTCTATTAATAAAAAAAAATTATGTTAGTTATTTTTTTTAATTTAATACATTTTATTGAAAACAAAATGCTATGTAATAGCTTTGCCTCGGCACTTCTCGAGTGCCACATGTCTTTTTTTATTGGCGTATCAGTAACGCTCAAAAAGAAAAGGCTATAGCCTTTTCTATTAATTAAAAAAAATTATGTTAGTTATTTTTTTTTAATTTAATACATTTTATTGAAAACAAAATGCTATGTAATAGCTTTGCCTCGGCAGTTCTCGAGTGCCACATGTCTTTTTTTATTGGCGTATCAGTAACGATCAAAAAGAAAAGGCTATAGCCTTTTCTATTAATTAAAAAAAATTATGTTAGTTATTTTTTTTTTAATTTAATACATTTTATTGAAAACAAAATGCTATGTAATAGCTTTGCCTCGGCAGTTCTCGAGTGCCACATGTCTTTTTTTATTGGCGTATCAGTAACGCTCAAAAAGAAAAGGCTATAGCCTTTTCTATTAATTAAAAAAAATTATGTTAGTTATTTTTTTTAATTTAATACATTTTATTGAAAACAAAATGCTATGTAATAGCTTTGCCTCGGCAGTTCTCGAGTGCCACATGTCTTTTTTTATTGGCGTATCAGTAACGCTCAAAAAGAAAAGGCTATAGCCTTTTCTGTTAATTAAAAAAAATTATGTTAGTTATTTTTTTTTAATTTAATACATTTTATTGAAAACAAAATGCTATGTAATAGCTTTGCCTCGGCAGTTCTCGAGTGCCACATGTCTTTTTTTATTGGCGTATCAGTAACGCTCAAAAAGAAAAGGCTATAGCCTTTTCTATTAATTAAAAAAAATTATGTTAGTTATTTTTTTTTAATTTAATACATTTTATTGAAAACAAAATGCTATGTAATAGCTTTGACTCGGCAGTTCTCGAGTGCCACATGTCTTTTTTTATTGGCGTATCAGTAACGCTCAAAAAGAAAAGGCTATAGCCTTTTCTATTAATTAAAAAAAATTATGTTAGTTATTTTTTTTTAATTTAATACATTTTATTGAAAACAAAATGCTATGTAATAGCTTTGCCTCGGCAGTTCTTGAGTGCCACATGTCTTTTTTTATTGGCGTATCAGTAACGCTCAAAAATTAAAAAAAATTATGTTAGTTATTTTTTTTTAATTTAATACATTTTATTGAAAACAAAATGCTATGTAATAGCTTTGCCTCGGCAGTTCTCGAGTGCGACATGTCTTTTTTTATTGGCGTATCAGTAACGCTCAAAAAGAAAAGGCTATAGCCTTTTCTATTAATTAAAAAAAATTATGTTAGTTATTTTTTTTTAATTTAATACATTTTATTGAAAACAAAATGCTATGTAATAGCTTTGCCTCGGCAGTTCTCGAGTGCCACATGTCTTTTTTTATTGGCGTATCAGTAACGCTCAAAAAGAAAAGGCTATAGCCTTTTCTATTAATTAAAAAAAATTATGTTAGTTATTTTTTTTTAATTTAATACATTTTATTGAAAACAAAATGCTATGTAATAGCTTTGCCTCGGCAGTTCTCGAGTGCCACATGTCTTTTTTTATTGGCGTATCAGTAACGATCAAAAAGAAAAGGCTATAGCCTTTTCTATTAATTAATAAAAATTATGTTAGTTATTTTTTTTTAATTTAATACATTTTATTGAAAACAAAATGCTATGTAATAGCTTTGCCTCGGCAGTTCTCGAGTGCGACATGTCTTTTTTTATTGGCGTATCAGTAACGCTCAAAAAGAAAAGGCTATAGCCTTTTCTATTAATTAAAAAAAATTATGTTAGTTATTTTTTTTTAATTTAATACATTTTATTGAAAACAAAATGCTATGTAATAGCTTTGCCTCGGCAGTTCTCGAGTGCCACATGTCTTTTTTTATTGGCGTATCAGTAACGCTCAAAAAGAAAAGGCTATAGCCTTTTCTATTAATTAAAAAAAATTATGTTAGTTATTTTTTTTTAATTTAATACATTTTATTGAAAACAAAATGCTATGTAATAGCTTTGCCTCGGCAGTTCTCGAGTGCCACATGTCTTTTTTTATTGGCGTATCAGTAACGCTCAAAAAGAAAAGGCTATAGCCTTTTCTATTAATTAAAAAAAATTATGTTAGTTATTTTTTTTTAATTTAATACATTTTATTGAAAACAAAATGCTATGTAATAGCTTTGCCTCGGCAGTTCTCGAGTGCCACATGTCTTTTTTTATTGGCGTATCAGTAACGCTCAAAAAGAAAAGGCTATAGCCTTTTCTATTAATTAAAAAAAATTATGTTAGTTATTTTTTTTTAATTTAATACATTTTATTGAAAACAAAATGCTATGTAATAGCTTTGCCTCGGCAGTTCTTGAGTGCCACATGTCTTTTTTTATTGGCGTATCAGTAACGCTCAAAAATTAAAAAAAATTATGTTAGTTATTTTTTTTTAATTTAATACATTTTATTGAAAACAAAATGCTATGTAATAGCTTTGCCTCGGCAGTTCTCGAGTGCGACATGTCTTTTTTTATTGGCGTATCAGTAACGCTCAAAAAGAAAAGGCTATAGCCTTTTCTATTAATTAAAAAAAATTATGTTAGTTATTTTTTTTTAATTTAATACATTTTATTGAAAACAAAATGCTATGTAATAGCTTTGCCTCGGCAGTTCTCGAGTGCCACATGTCTTTTTTTATTGGCGTATCAGTAACGATCAAAAAGAAAAGGCTATAGCCTTTTCTATTAATTAATAAAAATTATGTTAGTTATTTTTTTTTAATTTAATACATTTTATTGAAAACAAAATGCTATGTAATAGCTTTGCCTCGGCAGTTCTCGAGTGCCACATGTCTTTTTTTATTGGCGTATCAGTAACGATCAAAAAGAAAAGGCTATAGCCTTTTCTATTAATTAATAAAAATTATGTTAGTTATTTTTTTTTAATTTAATACATTTTATTGAAAACAAAATGCTATGTAATAGCTTTGCCTCGGCAGTTCTTGAGTGCCACATGTCTTTTTTTATTGGCGTATCAGTAACGCTCAAAAATTAAAAAAAATTATGTTAGTTATTTTTTTTTAATTTAATACATTTTATTGAAAACAAAATGCTATGTAATAGCTTTGCCTCGGCAGTTCTCGAGTGCGACATGTCTTTTTTTATTGGCGTATCAGTAACGCTCAAAAAGAAAAGGCTATAGCCTTTTCTATTAATTAAAAAAAATTATGTTAGTTATTTTTTTTTAATTTAATACATTTTATTGAAAACAAAATGCTATGTAATAGCTTTGCCTCGGCAGTTCTCGAGTGCCACATGTCTTTTTTTATTGGCGTATCAGTAACGATCAAAAAGAAAAGGCTATAGCCTTTTCTATTAATTAATAAAAATTATGTTAGTTATTTTTTTTTAATTTAATACATTTTATTGAAAACAAAATGCTATGTAATAGCTTTGCCTCGGCAGTTCTCGAGTGCCACATGTCTTTTTTTATTGGCGTATCAGTAACGATCAAAAAGAAAAGGCTATAGCCTTTTCTATTAATTAATAAAAATTATGTTAGTTATTTTTTTTTAATTTAATACATTTTATTGAAAACAAAATGCTATGTAATAGCTTTGCCTCGGCAGTTCTCGAGTGCCACATGTCTTTTTTTATTGGCGTATCAGTAACGCTCAAAAAGAAAAGGCTATAGCCTTTTCTATTAATTAAAAAAAATTATGTTAGTTATTTTTTTTTAATTTAATACATTTTATTGAAAACAAAATGCTATGTAATAGCTTTGCCTCGGCAGTTCTCGAGTGCCACATGTCTTTTTTTATTGGCGTATCAGTAACGATCAAAAAGAAAAGGCTATAGCCTTTTCTATTAATTAATAAAAATTATGTTAGTTATTTTTTTTTAATTTAATACATTTTATTGAAAACAAAATGCTATGTAATAGCTTTGCCTCGGCAGTTCTCGAGTGCCACATGTCTTTTTTTATTGGCGTATCAGTAACGATCAAAAAGAAAAGGCTATAGCCTTTTCTATTAATTAATAAAAATTATGTTAGTTATTTTTTTTTAATTTAATACATTTTATTGAAAACAAAATGCTATGTAATAGCTTTGCCTCGGCAGTTCTCGAGTGCCACATGTCTTTTTTTATTGGCGTATCAGTAACGATCAAAAAGAAAAGGCTATAGCCTTTTCTATTAATTAATAAAAATTATGTTAGTTATTTTTTTTTAATTTAATACATTTTATTGAAAACAAAATGCTATGTAATAGCTTTGCCTCGGCAGTTCTCGAGTGCGACATGTCTTTTTTTATTGGCGTATCAGTAACGCTCAAAAAGAAAAGGCTATAGCCTTTTCTATTAATTAAAAAAAATTATGTTAGTTATTTTTTTTTAATTTAATACATTTTATTGAAAACAAAATGCTATGTAATAGCTTTGCCTCGGCAGTTCTCGAGTGCCACATGTCTTTTTTTATTGGCGTATCAGTAACGATCAAAAAGAAAAGGCTATAGCCTTTTCTATTAATTAATAAAAATTATGTTAGTTATTTTTTTTTAATTTAATACATTTTATTGAAAACAAAATGCTATGTAATAGCTTTGCCTCGGCAGTTCTCGAGTGCCACATGTCTTTTTTTATTGGCGTATCAGTAACGATCAAAAAGAAAAGGCTATAGCCTTTTCTATTAATTAATAAAAATTATGTTAGTTATTTTTTTTTAATTTAATACATTTTATTGAAAACAAAATGCTATGTAATAGCTTTGCCTCGGCAGTTCTCGAGTGCCACATGTCTTTTTTTATTGGCGTATCAGTAACGATCAAAAAGAAAAGGCTATAGCCTTTTCTATTAATTAATAAAAATTATGTTAGTTATTTTTTTTTAATTTAATACATTTTATTGAAAACAAAATGCTATGTAATAGCTTTGCCTCGGCAGTTCTCGAGTGCCACATGTCTTTTTTTATTGGCGTATCAGTAACGATCAAAAAGAAAAGGCTATAGCCTTTTCTATTAATTAATAAAAATTATGTTAGTTATTTTTTTTTAATTTAATACATTTTATTGAAAACAAAATGCTATGTAATAGCTTTGCCTCGGCAGTTCTCGAGTGCCACATGTCTTTTTTTATTGGCGTATCAGTAACGATCAAAAAGAAAAGGCTATAGCCTTTTCTATTAATTAATAAAAATTATGTTAGTTATTTTTTTTTAATTTAATACATTTTATTGAAAACAAAATGCTATGTAATAGCTTTGCCTCGGCAGTTCTCGAGTGCCACATGTCTTTTTTTATTGGCGTATCAGTAACGATCAAAAAGAAAAGGCTATAGCCTTTTCTATTAATTAATAAAAATTATGTTAGTTATTTTTTTTTAATTTAATACATTTTATTGAAAACAAAATGCTCCTTTTCTATTAATTAAAAAAAATTATGTTAGTTATTTTTTTTTAATTTAATACATTTTATTGAAAACAAAATGCTATGTAATAGCTTTGCCTCGGCAGTTCTCGAGTGCCACATGTCTTTTTTTATTGGCGTATCAGTAATGCTCAAAAAGAAAAGGCTATAGCCTTTTCTATTAATTAAAAAAAATTATGTTAGTTATTTTTTTTTAATTTAATACATTTTATTGAAAACAAAATGCTATGTAATAGCTTTGCCTCGGCAGTTCTCGAGTGCCACATGTCTTTTTTTATTGGCGTATCAGTAATGCTCAAAAAGAAAAGGCTATAGCCTTTTCTATTAATTAAAAAAAATTATGTTAGTTATTTTTTTTTAATTTAATACATTTTATTGAAAACAAAATGCTATGTAATAGCTTTGCCTCGGCAGTTCTCGAGTGCCACATGTCTTTTTTTATTGGCGTATCAGTAATGCTCAAAAAGAAAAGGCTATAGCCTTTTCTATTAATTAAAAAAAATTATGTTAGTTATTTTTTTTTTAATTTAATACATTTTATTGAAAACAAAATGCTATGTAATAGCTTTGCCTCGGCAGTTCTCGAGTGCCACATGTCTTTTTTTATTGGCGTATCAGTAATGCTCAAAAAGAAAAGGCTATAGCCTTTTCTATTAATTAAAAAAAATTATGTTAGTTATTTTTTTTTAATTTAATACATTTTATTGAAAACAAAATGCTATGTAATAGCTTTGCCTCGGCAGTTCTCGAGTGCCACATGTCTTTTTTTATTGGCGTATCAGTAATGCTCAAAAAGAAAAGGCTATAGCCTTTTCTATTAATTAAAAAAAATTATGTTAGTTATTTTTTTTTAATTTAATACATTTTATTGAAAACAAAATGCTATGTAATAGCTTTGCCTCGGCAGTTCTCGAGTGCCACATGTCTTTTTTTATTGGCGTATCAGTAACGCTTGAAAAGAAAAGGCTATAGCCTTTTCTATTAATTAAAAAAAATTATGTTAGTTATTTTTTTTTAATTTAATACATTTTATTGAAAACAAAATGCTATGTAATAGCTTTGCCTCGGCAGTTCTCGAGTGCCACATGTCTTTTTTTATTGGCGTATCAGTAACGCTTGAAAAGAAAAGGCTATAGCCTTTTCTATTAATTAAAAAAAATTATGTTAGTTATTTTTTTTTAATTTAATACATTTTATTGAAAACAAAATGCTATGTAATAGCTTTGCCTCGGCAGTTCTCGAGTGCCACATGTCTTTTTTTATTGGCGTATCAGTAACGCTTGAAAAGAAAAGGCTATAGCCTTTTCTATTAATTAAAAAAAATTATGTTAGTTATTTTTTTTTAATTTAATACATTTTATTGAAAACAAAATGCTATGTAATAGCTTTGCCTCGGCAGTTCTCGAGTGCCACATGTCTTTTTTTATTGGCGTATCAGTAATGCTCAAAAAGAAAAGGCTATAGCCTTTTCTATTAATTAAAAAAAATTATGTTAGTTATTTTTTTTTAATTTAATACATTTTATTGAAAACAAAATGCTATGTAATAGCTTTGCCTCGGCAGTTCTCGAGTGCCACATGTCTTTTTTTATTGGCGTATCAGTAACGCTTGAAAAGAAAAGGCTATAGCCTTTTCTATTAATTAAAAAAAATTATGTTAGTTATTTTTTTTTAATTTAATACATTTTATTGAAAACAAAATGCTATGTAATAGCTTTGCCTCGGCAGTTCTCGAGTGCCACATGTCTTTTTTTATTGGCGTATCAGTAATGCTCAAAAAGAAAAGGCTATAGCCTTTTCTATTAATTAAAAAAAATTATGTTAGTTATTTTTTTTTAATTTAATACATTTTATTGAAAACAAAATGCTATGTAATAGCTTTGCCTCGGCAGTTCTCGAGTGCCACATGTCTTTTTTTATTGGCGTATCAGTAATGCTCAAAAAGAAAAGGCTATAGCCTTTTCTATTAATTAAAAAAAATTATGTTAGTTATTTTTTTTTAATTTAATACATTTTATTGAAAACAAAATGCTATGTAATAGCTTTGCCTCGGCAGTTCTCGAGTGCCACATGTCTTTTTTTATTGGCGTATCAGTAATGCTCAAAAAGAAAAGGCTATAGCCTTTTCTATTAATTAAAAAAAATTATGTTAGTTATTTTTTTTTAATTTAATACATTTTATTGAAAACAAAATGCTATGTAATAGCTTTGCCTCGGCAGTTCTCGAGTGCCACATGTCTTTTTTTATTGGCGTATCAGTAATGCTCAAAAAGAAAAGGCTATAGCCTTTTCTATTAATTAAAAAAAATTATGTTAGTTATTTTTTTTTAATTTAATACATTTTATTGAAAACAAAATGCTATGTAATAGCTTTGCCTCGGCAGTTCTCGAGTGCCACATGTCTTTTTTTATTGGCGTATCAGTAATGCTCAAAAAGAAAAGGCTATAGCCTTTTCTATTAATTAAAAAAAATTATGTTAGTTATTTTTTTTTAATTTAATACATTTTATTGAAAACAAAATGCTATGTAATAGCTTTGCCTCGGCAGTTCTCGAGTGCCACATGTCTTTTTTTATTGGCGTATCAGTAATGCTCAAAAAGAAAAGGCTATAGCCTTTTCTATTAATTAAAAAAAATTATGTTAGTTATTTTTTTTTAATTTAATACATTTTATTGAAAACAAAATGCTATGTAATAGCTTTGCCTCGGCAGTTCTCGAGTGCCACATGTCTTTTTTTATTGGCGTATCAGTAACGCTCAAAAAGAAAAGGCTATAATAGCCTTTTCTATTAATTAAAAAAAATTATGTTAGTTATTTTTTTTTAATTTAATACATTTTATTGAAAACAAAATGCTATGTAATAGCTTTGCCTCGGCAGTTCTCGAGTGCCACATGTCTTTTTTTATTGGCGTATCAGTAATGCTCAAAAAGAAAAGGCTATAGCCTTTTCTATTAATTAAAAAAAATTATGTTAGTTATTTTTTTTTAATTTAATACATTTTATTGAAAACAAAATGCTATGTAATAGCTTTGCCTCGGCAGTTCTCGAGTGCCACATGTCTTTTTTTATTGGCGTATCAGTAACGCTTGAAAAGAAAAGGCTATAGCCTTTTCTATTAATTAAAAAAAATTATGTTAGTTATTTTTTTTTAATTTAATACATTTTATTGAAAACAAAATGCTATGTAATAGCTTTGCCTCGGCAGTTCTCGAGTGCCACATGTCTTTTTTTATTGGCGTATCAGTAACGCTTGAAAAGAAAAGGCTATAGCCTTTTCTATTAATTAAAAAAAATTATGTTAGTTATTTTTTTTTAATTTAATACATTTTATTGAAAACAAAATGCTATGTAATAGCTTTGCCTCGGCAGTTCTCGAGTGCCACATGTCTTTTTTTATTGGCGTATCAGTAACGCTTAAAAAGAAAAGGCTATAGCCTTTTCTATTAATTAAAAAAAATTATGTTATTTTTTTTTAATTTAATACATTTTATTGAAAACAAAATGCTATGTAATAGCTTTGCCTCGGCAGTTCTCGAGAGCCACATGTCTTTTTTTATTGGCGTATCAGTAACGCTCAAAAAGAAAAGGCTATAGCCTTTTCTATTAATTAAAAAAAATTATGTTAGTTATTTTTTTTTTTTAATTTAATACATTTTATTGAAAACAAAATGCTATGTAATAGCTTTGCCTCGGCAGTTCTCGAGTGCCACATGTCTTTTTTTATTGGCGTATCAGTAACGCTCAAAAAGAAAAGGCTATAGCCTTTTCTATTAATTAAAAAAAATTATGTTAGTTATTTTTTTTTTTGAATTTAATACATTTTATTGAAAACAAAATGCTATGTAATAGCTTTGCCTCGGCAGTTCTCGAGTGCCACATGTCTTTTTTTATTGGCGTATCAGTAACGCTTAAAAAGAAAAGGCTATAGCCTTTTCTATTAATTAAAAAAAATTATGTTAGTTATTTATTTTAATTTAATACATTTTATTGAAAACAAAATGCTATGTAATAGCTTTGCCTCGGCAGTTCTCGAGTGCAACATGTCTTTTTTTATTGGCGTATCAGTAACGCTTAAAAAGAAAAGGCTATAGCCTTTTCTATTAATTAAAAAAAATTATGTTAGTTATTTTTTTTTAATTTAATACATTTTATTGAAAACAAAATGCTATGTAATAGCTTTGCCTCGGCAGTTCTCGAGTGCCACATGTCTTTTTTTATTGGCGTATCAGTAACGCTCAAAAAGAAAAGGCTATAGCCTTTTCTATTAATTAAAAAAAATTATGTTAGTTATTTTTTTTTTTAATTTAATACATTTTATTGAAAACAAAATGCTATGTAATAGCTTTGCCTCGGCAGCTCTCGAGTGCCACATGTCTTTTTTTATTGGCGTATCAGTAACGCTTAAAAAGAAAAGGCTATATATAGCCTTTTCTATTAATTAAAAAAAATTATGTTAGTTATTTTTTTTTAATTTAATACATTTTATTGAAAACAAAATGCTATGTAATAGCTTTGCCTCGGCAGTTCTCGAGTGCCACATGTCTTTTTTTATTGGCGTATCAGTAACGCTCAAAAAGAAAAGGCTATAGCCTTTTCTATTAATTAAAAAAAATTATGTTAGTTATTTTTTTTTTTAATTTAATACATTTTATTGAAAACAAAATGCTATGTAATAGCTTTGCCTCGGCAGTTCTCGAGTGCCACATGTCTTTTTTTATTGGCGTATCAGTAACGCTCAAAAAGAAAAGGCTATAGCCTTTTCTATTAATTAAAAAAAATTATGTTAGTTATTTTTTTTTTTTAATTTAATACATTTTATTGAAAACAAAATGCTATGTAATAGCTTTGCCTCGGCAGTTCTCGAGTGCCACATGTCTTTTTTTATTGGCGTATCAGTAACGCTTAAAAAGAAAAGGCTATAGCCTTTTCTATTAATTAAAAAAAATTATGTTAGTTATTTTTTTTTAATTTAATACATTTTATTGAAAACAAAATGCTATGTAATAGCTTTGCCTCGGCAGTTCTCGAGTGCCACATGTCTTTTTTTATTGGCGTATCAGTAACGCTCAAAAAGAAAAGGCTATAGCCTTTTCTATTAATTAAAAAAAATTATGTTAGTTATTTTTTTTTTTTAATTTAATACATTTTATTGAAAACAAAATGCTATGTAATAGCTTTGCCTCGGCAGCTCTCGAGTGCCACATGTCTTTTTTTATTGGCGTATCAGTAACGCTTAAAAAGAAAAGGCTATAGCCTTTTCTATTAATTAAAAAAAATTATGTTAGTTATTTTTTTTTTTAATTTAATACATTTTATTGAAAACAAAATGCTATGTAATAGCTTTGCCTCGGCAGTTCTCGAGTGCCACATGTCTTTTTTTATTGGCGTATCAGTAACGCTCAAAAAGAAAAGGCTATAGCCTTTTCTATTAATTAAAAAAAATTATGTTAGTTATTTTTTTTTTTTAATTTAATACATTTTATTGAAAACAAAATGCTATGTAATAGCTTTGCCTCGGCAGTTCTCGAGTGCCACATGTCTTTTTTTATTGGCGTATCAGTAACGCTTAAAAAGAAAAGGCTATAGCCTTTTCTATTAATTAAAAAAAAATATGTTAGTTATTTTTTTTTTTAATTTAATACATTTTATTGAAAACAAAATGCTATGTAATAGCTTTGCCTCGGCAGTTCTCGAGTGCCACATGTCTTTTTTTATTGGCGTATCAGTAACGCTTAAAAAGAAAAGGCTATAGCCTTTTCTATTAATTAAAAAAAATTATGTTAGTTATTTTTTTTTTTTAATTTAATACATTTTATTGAAAACAAAATGCTATGTAATAGCTTTGCCTCGGCAGTTCTCGAGTGCCACATGTCTTTTTTTATTGGCGTATCAGTAACGCTTAAAAAGAAAAGGCTATAGCCTTTTCTATTAATTAAAAAAAATTATGTTAGTTATTTTTTTTTTTAATTTAATACATTTTATTGAAAACAAAATGCTATGTAATAGCTTTGCCTCGGCAGTTCTCGAGTGCCACATGTCTTTTTTTATTGGCGTATCAGTAACGCTTAAAAAGAAAAGGCTATAGCCTTTTCTATTAATTAAAAAAAATTATGTTAGTTATTTTTTTTTTTTAATTTAATACATTTTATTGAAAACAAAATGCTATGTAATAGCTTTGCCTCGGCAGTTCTCGAGTGCCACATGTCTTTTTTTATTGGCGTATCAGTAACGCTTAAAAAGAAAAGGCTATAGCCTTTTCTATTAATTAAAAAAAATTGTGTTAGTTATTTTTTTTTTTTAATTTAATACATTTTATTGAAAACAAAATGCTATGTAATAGCTTTGCCTCGGCAGTTCTCGAGTGCCACATGTCTTTTTTTATTGGCGTATCAGTAACGCTTAAAAAGAAAAGGCTATAGCCTTTTCTATTAATTAAAAAAAATTATGTTAGTTATTTTTTTTTTTTAATTTAATACATTTTATTGAAAACAAAATGCTATGTAATAGCTTTGCCTCGGCAGTTCTCGAGTGCCACATGTCTTTTTTTATTGGCGTATCAGTAACGCTTAAAAAGAAAAGGCTATAGCCTTTTCTATTAATTAAAAAAAATTATGTTAGTTATTTTTTTTTTTAATTTAATACATTTTATTGAAAACAAAATGCTATGTAATAGCTTTGCCTCGGCAGTTCTCGAGTGCCACATGTCTTTTTTTATTGGCGTATCAGTAACGCTTAAAAAGAAAAGGCTATAGCCTTTTCTATTAATTAAAAGAAATTATGTTAGTTATTTTTTTTTTTAATTTAATACATTTTATTGAAAACAAAATGCTATGTAATAGCTTTGCCTCGGCAGTTCTCGAGTGCCACATGTCTTTTTTTATTGGCGTATCAGTAACGCTTAAAAAGAAAAGGCTATAGCCTTTTCTATTAATTAAAAAAAATTATGTTAGTTATTTTTTTTTTTAATTTAATACATTTTATTGAAAACAAAATGCTATGTAATAGCTTTGCCTCGGCAGTTCTCGAGTGCCACATGTCTTTTTTTATTGGCGTATCAGTAACGCTTGAAAAGAAAAGGCTATAGCCTTTTCTATTAATTAAAAAAATTATGTTAGTTATTTTTTTTTAATTTAATACATTTTATTGAAAACAAAATGCTATGTAATAGCTTTGCCTCGGCAGTTCTCGAGTGCCACATGTCTTTTTTTATTGGCGTATCAGTAATGCTCAAAAAGAAAAGGCTATAGCCTTTTCTATTAATTAAAAAAAATTATGTTAGTTATTTTTTTTTAATTTAATACATTTTATTGAAAACAAAATGCTATGTAATAGCTTTGCCTCGGCAGTTCTCGAGTGCCACATGTCTTTTTTTATTGGCGTATCAGTAATGCTCAAAAAGAAAAGGCTATAGCCTTTTCTATTAATTAAAAAAAATTATGTTAGTTATTTTTTTTTAATTTAATACATTTTATTGAAAACAAAATGCTATGTAATAGCTTTGCCTCGGCAGTTCTCGAGTGCCACATGTCTTTTTTTATTGGCGTATCAGTAATGCTCAAAAAGAAAAGGCTATAGCCTTTTCTATTAATTAAAAAAAATTATGTTAGTTATTTTTTTTTAATTTAATACATTTTATTGAAAACAAAATGCTATGTAATAGCTTTGCCTCGGCAGTTCTCGAGTGCCACATGTCTTTTTTTATTGGCGTATCAGTAATGCTCAAAAAGAAAAGGCTATAGCCTTTTCTATTAATTAAAAAAAATTATGTTAGTTATTTTTTTTTAATTTAATACATTTTATTGAAAACAAAATGCTATGTAATAGCTTTGCCTCGGCAGTTCTCGAGTGCCACATGTCTTTTTTTATTGGCGTATCAGTAACGCTCAAAAAGAAAAGGCTATAATAGCCTTTTCTATTAATTAAAAAAAATTATGTTAGTTATTTTTTTTAATTTAATACATTTTATTGAAAACAAAATGCTATGTAATAGCTTTGCCTCGGCAGTTCTCGAGTGCCACATGTCTTTTTTTATTGGCGTATCAGTAATGCTCAAAAAGAAAAGGCTATAGCCTTTTCTATTAATTAAAAAAAATTATGTTAGTTATTTTTTTTTAATTTAATACATTTTATTGAAAACAAAATGCTATGTAATAGCTTTGCCTCGGCAGTTCTCGAGTGCCACATGTCTTTTTTTATTGGCGTATCAGTAACGCTTGAAAAGAAAAGGCTATAGCCTTTTCTATTAATTAAAAAAAATTATGTTAGTTATTTTTTTTTAATTTAATACATTTTATTGAAAACAAAATGCTATGTAATAGCTTTGCCTCGGCAGTTCTCGAGTGCCACATGTCTTTTTTTATTGGCGTATCAGTAACGCTTGAAAAGAAAAGGCTATAGCCTTTTCTATTAATTAAAAAAAATTATGTTAGTTATTTTTTTTTAATTTAATACATTTTATTGAAAACAAAATGCTATGTAATAGCTTTGCCTCGGCAGTTCTCGAGTGCCACATGTCTTTTTTTATTGGCGTATCAGTAACGCTTAAAAAGAAAAGGCTATAGCCTTTTCTATTAATTAAAAAAAATTATGTTATTTTTTTTTAATTTAATACATTTTATTGAAAACAAAATGCTATGTAATAGCTTTGCCTCGGCAGTTCTCGAGAGCCACATGTCTTTTTTTATTGGCGTATCAGTAACGCTCAAAAAGAAAAGGCTATAGCCTTTTCTATTAATTAAAAAAAATTATGTTAGTTATTTTTTTTTTTTAATTTAATATAGCCTTTTCTATTAATTAAAAAAAATTATGTTAGTTATTTTTTTTTTTGAATTTAATACATTTTATTGAAAACAAAATGCTATGTAATAGCTTTGCCTCGGCAGTTCTCGAGTGCCACATGTCTTTTTTTATTGGCGTATCAGTAACGCTTAAAAAGAAAAGGCTATAGCCTTTTCTATTAATTAAAAAAAATTATGTTAGTTATTTATTTTAATTTAATAACTTTTATTGAAAACAAAATGCTATGTAATAGCTTTGCCTCGGCAGTTCTCGAGTGCAACATGTCTTTTTTTATTGGCGTATCAGTAACGCTTAAAAAGAAAAGGCTATAGCCTTTTCTATTAATTAAAAAAAATTATGTTAGTTATTTTTTTTTAATTTAATACATTTTATTGAAAACAAAATGCTATGTAATAGCTTTGCCTCGGCAGTTCTCGAGTGCCACATGTCTTTTTTTATTGGCGTATCAGTAACGCTCAAAAAGAAAAGGCTATAGCCTTTTCTATTAATTAAAAAAAATTATGTTAGTTATTTTTTTTTTTAATTTAATACATTTTATTGAAAACAAAATGCTATGTAATAGCTTTGCCTCGGCAGTTCTCGAGTGCCACATGTCTTTTTTTATTGGCGTATCAGTAACGCTCAAAAAGAAAAGGCTATAGCCTTTTCTATTAATTAAAAAAAATTATGTTAGTTATTTTTTTTTTTAATTTAATACATTTTATTGAAAACAAAATGCTATGTAATAGCTTTGCCTCGGCAGTTCTCGAGTGCCACATGTCTTTTTTTATTGGCGTATCAGTAACGCTTAAAAAGAAAAGGCTATAGCCTTCTCTATTAATTAAAAAAAATTATGTTAGTTATTTTTTTTTAATTTAATACATTTTATTGAAAACAAAATGCTATGTAATAGCTTTGCCTCGGCAGTTCTCGAGTGCCACATGTCTTTTTTTATTGGCGTATCAGTAACGCTCAAAAAGAAAAGGCTATAGCCTTTTCTATTAATTAAAAAAAAATATGTTAGTTATTTTTTTTTTTTAATTTAATACATTTTATTGAAAACAAAATGCTATGTAATAGCTTTGCCTCGGCAGCTCTCGAGTGCCACATGTCTTTTTTTATTGGCGTATCAGTAACGCTTAAAAAGAAAAGGCTATAGCCTTTTCTATTAATTAAAAAAAATTATGTTAGTTATTTTTTTTTTTAATTTAATACATTTTATTGAAAACAAAATGCTATGTAATAGCTTTGCCTCGGCAGTTCTCGAGTGCCACATGTCTTTTTTTATTGGCGTATCAGTAACGCTCAAAAAGAAAAGGCTATAGCCTTTTCTATTAATTAAAAAAAATTATGTTAGTTATTTTTTTTTTTTAATTTAATACATTTTATTGAAAACAAAATGCTATGTAATAGCTTTGCCTCGGCAGTTCTCGAGTGCCACATGTCTTTTTTTATTGGCGTATCAGTAACGCTTAAAAAGAAAAGGCTATAGCCTTTTCTATTAATTAAAAAAAATTATGTTAGTTATTTTTTTTTTTAATTTAATACATTTTATTGAAAACAAAATGCTATGTAATAGCTTTGCCTCGGCAGTTCTCGAGTGCCACATGTCTTTTTTTATTGGCGTATCAGTAACGCTTAAAAAGAAAAGGCTATAGCCTTTTCTATTAATTAAAAAAAATTATGTTAGTTATTTTTTTTTTTTAATTTAATACATTTTATTGAAAACAAAATGCTATGTAATAGCTTTGCCTCGGCAGTTCTCGAGTGCCACATGTCTTTTTTTATTGGCGTATCAGTAACGCTTAAAAAGAAAAGGCTATAGCCTTTTCTATTAATTAAAAAAAATTATGTTAGTTATTTTTTTTTTTAATTTAATACATTTTATTGAAAACAAAATGCTATGTAATAGCTTTGCCTCGGCAGCTCTCGAGTGCCACATGTCTTTTTTTATTGGCGTATCAGTAACGCTTAAAAAGAAAAGGCTATAGCCTTTTCTATTAATTAAAAAAAATTATGTTAGTTATTTTTTTTTTTTAATTTAATACATTTTATTGAAAACAAAATGCTATGTAATAGCTTTGCCTCGGCAGTTCTCGAGTGCCACATGTCTTTTTTTATTGGCGTATCAGTAACGCTTAAAAAGAAAAGGCTATAGCCTTTTCTATTAATTAAAAAAAATTGTGTTAGTTATTTTTTTTTTTTAATTTAATACATTTTATTGAAAACAAAATGCTATGTAATAGCTTTGCCTCGGCAGTTCTCGAGTGCCACATGTCTTTTTTTATTGGCGTATCAGTAACGCTTAAAAAGAAAAGGCTATAGCCTTTTCTATTAATTAAAAAAAATTATGTTAGTTATTTTTTTTTTTTAATTTAATACATTTTATTGAAAACAAAATGCTATGTAATAGCTTTGCCTCGGCAGTTCTCGAGTGCCACATGTCTTTTTTTATTGGCGTATCAGTAACGCTTAAAAAGAAAAGGCTATAGCCTTTTCTATTAATTAAAAAAAATTATGTTAGTTATTTTTTTTTTTAATTTAATACATTTTATTGAAAACAAAATGCTATGTAATAGCTTTGCCTCGGCAGTTCTCGAGTGCCACATGTCTTTTTTTATTGGCGTATCAGTAACGCTTAAAAAGAAAAGGCTATAGCCTTTTCTATTAATTAAAAAAAATTATGTTAGTTATTTTTTTTTTTTAATTTAATACATTTTATTGAAAACAAAATGCTATGTAATAGCTTTGCCTCGGCAGTTCTCGAGTGCCACATGTCTTTTTTTATTGGCGTATCAGTAACGCTTAAAAAGAAAAGGCTATAGCCTTTTCTATTAATTAAAAAAAATTATGTTAGTTATTTTTTTTTTTTAATTTAATACATTTTATTGAAAACAAAATGCTATGTAATAGCTTTGCCTCGGCAGTTCTCGAGTGCCACATGTCTTTTTTTATTGGCGTATCAGTAACGCTTAAAAAGAAAAGGCTATAGCCTTTTCTATTAATTAAAAAAAATTATGTTAGTTATTTTTTTTTTTTAATTTAATACATTTTATTGAAAACAAAATGCTATGTAATAGCTTTGCCTCGGCAGTTCTCGAGTGCCACATGTCTTTTTTTATTGGCGTATCAGTAACGCTTAAAAAGAAAAGGCTATAGCCTTTTCTATTAATTAAAAAAAATTATGTTAGTTATTTTTTTTTTTTAATTTAATACATTTTATTGAAAACAAAATGCTATGTAATAGCTTTGCCTCGGCAGTTCTCGAGTGCCACATGTCTTTTTTTATTGGCGTATCAGTAACGCTTAAAAAGAAAAGGCTATAGCCTTTTCTATTAATTAAAAAAAATTATGTTAGTTATTTTTTTTTTTTAATTTAATACATTTTATTGAAAACAAAATGCTATGTAATAGCTTTGCCTCGGCAGTTCTCGAGTGCCACATGTCTTTTTTTATTGGCGTATCAGTAACGCTTAAAAAGAAAAGGCTATAGCCTTTTCTATTAATTAAAAAAAATTATGTTAGTTATTTTTTTTTTTTAATTTAATACATTTTATTGAAAACAAAATGCTATGTAATAGCTTTGCCTCGGCAGTTCTCGAGTGCCACATGTCTTTTTTTATTGGCGTATCAGTAACGCTTAAAAAGAAAAGGCTATAGCCTTTTCTATTAATTAAAAAAAATTATGTTAGTTATTTTTTTTTTTTAATTTAATACATTTTATTGAAAACAAAATGCTATGTAATAGCTTTGCCTCGGCAGTTCTCGAGTGCCACATGTCTTTTTTTATTGGCGTATCAGTAACGCTTAAAAAGAAAAGGCTATAGCCTTTTCTATTAATTAAAAAAAATTATGTTAGTTATTTTTTTTTTTAATTTAATACATTTTATTGAAAACAAAATGCTATGTAATAGCTTTGCCTCGGCAGTTCTCGAGTGCCACATGTCTTTTTTATTGGCGTATCAGTAACGCTTAAAAAGAAAAGGCTATAGCCTTTTCTATTAATTAAAAAAAATTATGTTAGTTATTTTTTTTTTAATTTAATACATTTTATTGAAAACAAAATGCTATGTAATAGCTTTGCCTCGGCAGTTCTCGAGTGCCACATGTCTTTTTTTATTGGCGTATCAGTAACGCTTAAAAAGAAAAGGCTATAGCCTTTTCTATTAATTAAAAAAAAATATGTTAGTTATTTTTTTTTAATTTAATACATTTTATTGAAAACAAAATGCTATGTAATAGCTTTGCCTCGGCAGTTCTCGAGTGCCACATGTCTTTTTTTATTGGCGTATCAGTAACGCTCAAAAAGAAAAGGCTATAGCCTTTTCTATTAATTAAAAAAAAATATGTTAGTTATTTTTTTTTAATTTAATACATTTTATTGAAAACAAAATGCTATGTAATAGCTTTGCCTCGGCAGTTCTCGAGTGCCACATGTCTTTTTTTATTGGCGTATCAGTAACGCTCAAAAAGAAAAGGCTATAGCCTTTTCTATTAATTAAAAAAAAATATGTTAGTTATTTTTTTTTAATTTAATACATTTTATTGAAAACAAAATGCTATGTAATAGCTTTGCCTCGGCAGTTCTCGAGTGCCACATGTCTTTTTTTATTGGCGTATCAGTAACGCTCAAAAAGAAAAGGCTATAGCCTTTTCTATTAATTAAAAAAAAATATGTTAGTTATTTTTTTTTAATTTAATACATTTTATTGAAAACAAAATGCTATGTAATAGCTTTGCCTCGGCAGTTCTCGAGTGCCACATGTCTTTTTTTATTGGCGTATCAGTAACGCTCAAAAAGAAAAGGCTATAGCCTTTTCTATTAATTAAAAAAAAATATGTTAGTTATTTTTTTTTAATTTAAATACATTTTATTGAAAACAAAATGCTATGTAATAGCTTTGCCTCGGCAGTTCTCGAGTGCCACATGTCTTTTTTTATTGGCGTATCAGTAACGCTCAAAAAGAAAAGGCTATAGCCTTTTCTATTAATTAAAAAAAAATATGTTAGTTATTTTTTTTTAATTTAATACATTTTATTGAAAACAAAATGCTATGTAATAGCTTTGCCTCGGCAGTTCTCGAGTGCCACATGTCTTTTTTTATTGGCGTATCAGTAACGCTTAAAAAGAAAAGGCTATAGCCTTTTCTATTAATTAAAAAAAAATATGTTAGTTATTTTTTTTTAATTTAATACATTTTATTGAAAACAAAATGCTATGTAATAGCTTTGCCTCGGCAGTTCTCGAGTGCCACATGTCTTTTTTTATTGGCGTATCAGTAACGCTTAAAAAGAAAAGGCTATAGCCTTTTCTATTAATTAAAAAAAATTATGTTAGTTATTTTTTTTTTTAATTTAATACATTTTATTGAAAACAAAATGCTATGTAATAGCTTTGCCTCGGCAGTTCTCGAGTGCCACATGTCTTTTTTTATTGGCGTATCAGTAACGCTTAAAAAGAAAAGGCTATAGCCTTTTCTATTAATTAAAAAAAATTATGTTAGTTATTTTTTTTTTTAATTTAATACATTTTATTGAAAACAAAATGCTATGTAATAGCTTTGCCTCGGCAGTTCTCGAGTGCCACATGTCTTTTTTTATTGGCGTATCAGTAACGCTTAAAAAGAAAAGGCTATAGCCTTTTCTATTAATTAAAAAAAATTATGTTAGTTATTTTTTTTTTAATTTAATACATTTTATTGAAAACAAAATGCTATGTAATAGCTTTGCCTCGGCAGTTCTCGAGTGCCACATGTCTTTTTTTATTGGCGTATCAGTAACGCTTAAAAAGAAAAGGCTATAGCCTTTTCTATTAATTAAAAAAAATTATGTTAGTTATTTTTTTTTTTTAATTTAATACATTTTATTGAAAACAAAATGCTATGTAATAGCTTTGCCTCGGCAGTTCTCGAGTGCCACATGTCTTTTTTTATTGGCGTATCAGTAACGCTTAAAAAGAAAAGGCTATAGCCTTTTCTATTAATTAAAAAAAATTATGTTAGTTATTTTTTTTTTAATTTAATACATTTTATTGAAAACAAAATGCTATGTAATAGCTTTGCCTCGGCAGTTCTCGAGTGCCACATGTCTTTTTTTATTGGCGTATCAGTAACGCTTAAAAAGAAAAGGCTATAGCCTTTTCTATTAATTAAAAAAAATTATGTTAGTTATTTTTTTTTTTTAATTTAATACATTTTATTGAAAACAAAATGCTATGTAATAGCTTTGCCTCGGCAGTTCTCGAGTGCCACATGTCTTTTTTTATTGGCGTATCAGTAACGCTTAAAAAGAAAAGGCTATAGCCTTTTCTATTAATTAAAAAAAATTATGTTAGTTATTTTTTTTTTTTAATTTAATACATTTTATTGAAAACAAAATGCTATGTAATAGCTTTGCCTCGGCAGTTCTCGAGTGCCACATGTCTTTTTTTATTGGCGTATCAGTAACGCTTAAAAAGAAAAGGCTATAGCCTTTTCTATTAATTAAAAAAAATTATGTTAGTTATTTTTTTTTTTTAATTTAATACATTTTATTGAAAACAAAATGCTATGTAATAGCTTTGCCTCGGCAGTTCTCGAGTGCCACATGTCTTTTTTTATTGGCGTATCAGTAACGCTTAAAAAGAAAAGGCTATAGCCTTTTCTATTAATTAAAAAAAATTATGTTAGTTATTTTTTTTTTTAATTTAATACATTTTATTGAAAACAAAATGCTATGTAATAGCTTTGCCTCGGCAGTTCTCGAGTGCCACATGTCTTTTTTTATTGGCGTATCAGTAACGCTTAAAAAGAAAAGGCTATAGCCTTTTCTATTAATTAAAAAAAATTATGTTAGTTATTTTTTTTTTTAATTTAATACATTTTATTGAAAACAAAATGCTATGTAATAGCTTTGCCTCGGCAGTTCTCGAGTGCCACATGTCTTTTTTTATTGGCGTATCAGTAACGCTTAAAAAGAAAAGGCTATAGCCTTTTCTATTAATTAAAAAAAATTATGTTAGTTATTTTTTTTTTTAATTTAATACATTTTATTGAAAACAAAATGCTATGTAATAGCTTTGCCTCGGCAGTTCTCGAGTGCCACATGTCTTTTTTTATTGGCGTATCAGTAACGCTTAAAAAGAAAAGGCTATAGCCTTTTCTATTAATTAAAAAAAATTATGTTAGTTATTTTTTTTTTTTAATTTAATACATTTTATTGAAAACAAAATGCTATGTAATAGCTTTGCCTCGGCAGTTCTCGAGTGCCACATGTCTTTTTTTATTGGCGTATCAGTAACGCTTAAAAAGAAAAGGCTATAGCCTTTTCTATTAATTAAAAAAAATTATGTTAGTTATTTTTTTTTTTTAATTTAATACATTTTATTGAAAACAAAATGCTATGTAATAGCTTTGCCTCGGCAGTTCTCGAGAAAAGGCTATAGCCTTTTCTATTAATTAAAAAAAATTATGTTAGTTATTTTTTTTTAATTTAATACATTTTATTGAAAACAAAATGCTATGTAATAGCTTTGCCTCGGCAGTTCTCGAGTGCCACATGTCTTTTTTTTATTGGCGTATCAGTAACGCTCAAAAAGAAAAGGCTATAGCCTTTTCTATTAATTAAAAAAAATTATGTTAGTTATTTTTTTTTAATTTAATACATTTTATTGAAAACAAAATGCTATGTAATAGCTTTGCCTCGGCAGTTCTCGAGTGCCACATGTCTTTTTTTTATTGGCGTATCAGTAACGCTCAAAAAGAAAAGGCTATAGCCTTTTCTATTAATTAAAAAAAATTATGTTAGTTATTTTTTTTTAATTTAATACATTTTATTGAAAACAAAATGCTATGTAATAGCTTTGCCTCGGCAGTTCTCGAGTGCCACATGTCTTTTTTTTATTGGCGTATCAGTAACGCTCAAAAAGAAAAGGCTATAGCCTTTTCTATTAATTAAAAAAAATTATGTTAGTTATTTTTTTTTAATTTAATACATTTTATTGAAAACAAAATGCTATGTAATAGCTTTGCCTCGGCAGTTCTCGAGTGCCACATGTCTTTTTTTTATTGGCGTATCAGTAACGCTCAAAAAGAAAAGGCTATAGCCTTTTCTATTAATTAAAAAAAATTATGTTAGTTATTTTTTTTTAATTTAATACATTTTATTGAAAACAAAATGCTATGTAATAGCTTTGCCTCGGCAGTTCTCGAGTGCCACATGTCTTTTTTTATTGGCGTATCAGTAACGCTCAAAAAGAAAAGGCTATAGCCTTTTCTATTAATTAAAAAAAATTATGTTAGTTATTTTTTTTTAATTTAATACATTTTATTGAAAACAAAATGCTATGTAATAGCTTTGCCTCGGCAGTTCTCGAGTGCCACATGTCTTTTTTTATTGGCGTATCAGTAACGCTCAAAAAGAAAAAGCTATAGCCTTTTCTATTAATTAAAAAAAATTATGTTAGTTATTTTTTTTTAATTTAATACATTTTATTGAAAACAAAATGCTATGTAATAGCTTTGCCTCGGCAGTTCTCGAGTGCCACATGTCTTTTTTTTATTGGCGTATCAGTAACGCTCAAAAAGAAAAGGCTATAGCCTTTTCTATTAATTGAAAAAAAATTATGTTAGTTATTTTTTTTTAATTTAATACATTTAATTGAAAACAAAATGCTATGTAATAGCTTTGCCTCGGCAGTTCTCGAGTGCCACATGTCTTTTTTTTATTGGCGTATCAGTAACGCTCAAAAAGAAAAGGCTATAGCCTTTTCTATTAATTAAAAAAAATTATGTTAGTTATTTTTTTTTAATTTAATACATTTTATTGAAAACAAAATGCTATGTAATAGCTTTGCCTCGGCAGTTCTCGAGTGCCACATGTCTTTTTTTTATTGGCGTATCAGTAACGCTCAAAAAGAAAAGGCTATAGCCTTTATAGTTATTTTTTTTTAATTTAATACATTTTATTGAAAACAAAATGCTATGTAATAGCTTTGCCTCGGCAGTTCTCGAGTGCCACATGTCTTTTTTTTATTGGCGTATCAGTAACGCTCAAAAAGAAAAGGCTATAGCCTTTTCTATTAATTAAAAAAAATTATGTTAGTTATTTTTTTTTAATTTAATACATTTTATTGAAAACAAAATGCTATGTAATAGCTTTGCCTCGGCAGTTCTCGAGTGCCACATGTCTTTTTTTTATTGGCGTATCAGTAACGCTCAAAAAGAAAAGGCTATAGCCTTTATAGTTATTTTTTTTTAATTTAATACATTTTATTGAAAACAAAATGCTATGTAATAGCTTTGCCTCGGCAGTTCTCGAGTGCCACATGTCTTTTTTTTATTGGCGTATCAGTAACGCTCAAAAAGAAAAGGCTATAGCCTTTAATAGTTATTTTTTTTTAATTTAATACATTTTATTGAAAACAAAATGCTATGTAATAGCTTTGCCTCGGCAGTTCTCGAGTGCCACATGTCTTTTTTTTATTGGCGTATCAGTAACGCTCAAAAAGAAAAGGATATAGCCTTTTCTATTAATTAAAAAAAAATATGTTAGTTATTTTTTTTTAATTTAATACATTTTATTGAAAACAAAATGCTATGTAATAGCTTTGCCTCGGCAGTTCTCGAGTGCCACATGTCTTTTTTTTATTGGCGTATCAGTAACGCTCAAAAAGAAAAGGCTATAGCCTTTTCTATTAATTAAAAAAAATTATGTTAGTTATTTTTTTTTAATTTAATACATTTTATTGAAAACAAAATGCTATGTAATAGCTTTGCCTCGGCAGTTCTCGAGTGCCACATGTCTTTTTTTTATTGGCGTATCAGTAACGCTCAAAAAGAAAAGGCTATAGCCTTTTCTATTAATTAAAAAAAATTATGTTAGTTATTTTTTTTTAATTTAATACATTTTATTGAAAACAAAATGCTATGTAATAGCTTTGCCTCGGCAGTTCTCGAGTGCCACATGTCTTTTTTTATTGGCGTATCAGTAACGCTCAAAAAGAAAAAGCTATAGCCTTTTCTATTAATTAAAAAAAATTATGTTAGTTATTTTTTTTTAATTTAATACATTTTATTGAAAACAAAATGCTATGTAATAGCTTTGCCTCGGCAGTTCTCGAGTGCCACATGTCTTTTTTTTATTGGCGTATCAGTAACGCTCAAAAAGAAAAGGCTATAGCCTTTTCTATTAATTAAAAAAAATTATGTTAGTTATTTTTTTTTAATTTAATACATTTTATTGAAAACAAAATGCTATGTAATAGCTTTGCCTCGGCAGTTCTCGAGTGCCACATGTCTTTTTTTATTGGCGTATCAGTAACGCTCAAAAAGAAAAGGCTATAGCCTTTTCTATTAATTAAAAAAAATTATGTTAGTTATTTTTTTTTAATTTAATACATTTTATTGAAAACAAAATGCTATGTAATAGCTTTGCC